>CAWVNZ010002970.1:0-152271 GCA_963930735.1 Dioctria linearis
AAAATTTACTATAGAAAAGGCAATCCCTGGCGCACATAAAATTTGTGACAGTTGAAAATTATTTTTTGAATAATTTACTATATAAAAGGCAATCCCTGGCGTAATTAAAATTTGCGACAGTAGAAAATTATTTTTTGAATAATTTACTGTAGAAAAGGCAATCCCTGGGATATTTAAAATTTGCGACAGTATAAAATTATTTTTTGAATAATTTACTATAGAAAAGTCAATCCCTGGCGCACATAAAATTTGTGACAGTTGAAAATTATTTTTTGAATAATTTACTATAGAAAAGTCAATCCCTGGCGCAATTAAAATTTGTGACAGTTGAAAATTATTTTTTGAATAATTTACTATATAAAAGGCAATCCCTGGCGCAATTAAAATTTGTGACAGTATAAAATTATTTTTTGAATAATTTACTATAGAAAAGTCAATCCCTGGGATATTTAAAATTTGTGACAGTTGAAAATTATTTTTTGAATAATTTACTATAGAAAAGGCAATCCCTGGCGCAATTAAAATTTGTGACAGTATAAAATTAGTTTTTGAATAATTTACTGTAGAAAAGGCAATCCCTGGGATATTTAAAATTTGTGACAGTTGAAAATTATTTTTTGAATAATTTACTATAGAAAAGGCAATCCCTGGCGCACATAAAATTTGCGACAGTAAAAAATTATTTTTTGAATAATTTACTGTAGAAAAGGCAATCCCTGGCGCAATTAAAATTTGCGACAGTATAAAATTAGTTTTTGAAAAATTTACTATAGAAAAGGCAATCCCTGGCGCAATTAAAATTTGTGACAGTATAAAATTATTTTTTGAATAATTTACTATAGAAAAGTCAATCCCTGGGATATTTAAAATTTGCCACAGTAGAAAATTATTTTTTGAATAACTTACTATAGAAAAGGCAATCCCTGGCGCACATAAAATTTGCGACAGTAAAAAATTATTTTTTGAATAATTTACTATATAAAAGTCAATCCCTGGGATATTTAAAATTTGCGACAGTAGAAAATTATTTTTTGAATAATTTACTATAGAAAAGTCAATCCCTGGCGTAATTAAAATTTGCGACAGTATAAAATTAGTTTTTGAAAAATTTACTATAGAAAAGGCAATCCCTGGCGCACATAAAATTTGCGACAGTAGAAAATTATTTTTTGAATAATTTACTATAGAAAAGTCAATCCCTGGCGTAATTAAAATTTGCGACAGTAGAAAATTATTTTTTGAATAATTTACTGTAGAAAAGGCAATCCCTGGCGCACATAAAATTTGTGACAGTATAAAATTAGTTTTTGAAAAATTTACTATAGAAAAGGCAATCCCTGGCGCACATAAAATTTGTGACAGTTGAAAATTAGTTTTTGAATAATTTACTGTAGAAAAGGCAATCCCTGGCGCAATTAAAATTTGCGACAGTAGAAAATTAGTTTTTGAATAATTTACTATAGAAAAGGCAATCCCTGGCGCACATAAAATTTGTGACAGTATAAAATTAGTTTTTGAATAATTTACTATAGAAAAGGCAATCCCTGGGATATTTAAAATTTGCGACAGTAGAAAATTAGTTTTTGAAAAATTTACTATATAAAAGGCAATCCCTGGGATATTTAAAATTTGTGACAGTAGAAAATTAGTTTTTGAAAAATTTACTATAGAAAAGGCAATCCCTGGCGCACATAAAATTTGTGACAGTTGAAAATTATTTTTTGAATAATTTACTATAGAAAAGGCAATCCCTGGGATATTTAAAATTTGTGACAGTTGAAAATTATTTTTTGAATAATTTACTATAGAAAAGGCAATCCCTGGCGCACATAAAATTTGCGACAGTATAAAATTATTTTTTGAATAATTTACTATAGAAAAGGCAATCCCTGGCGTAATTAAAATTTGCGACAGTATAAAATTAGTTTTTGAATAATTTACTATAGAAAAGGCAATCCCTGGCGCACATAAAATTTGTGACAGTTGAAAATTATTTTTTGAATAATTTACTATAGAAAAGTCAATCCCTGGCGCAATTAAAATTTGCGACAGTATAAAATTAGTTTTTGAATAATTTACTATAGAAAAGGCAATCCCTGGCGCACATAAAATTTGCGACAGTATAAAATTATTTTTTGAATAATTTACTATAGAAAAGGCAATCCCTGGCGCACATAAAATTTGCGACAGTAAAAAATTATTTTTTGAATAATTTACTGTAGAAAAGGCAATCCCTGGCGCAATTAAAATTTGTGACAGTAGAAAATTATTTTTTGAATAATTTACTATAGAAAAGGCAATCCCTGGCGTAATTAAAATTTGCGACAGTATAAAATTATTTTTTGAAAAATTTACTATAGAAAAGGCAATCCCTGGCGCACATAAAATTTGTGACAGTTGAAAATTATTTTTTGAATAATTTACTGTAGAAAAGGCAATCCCTGGCGCAATTAAAATTTGCGACAGTAGAAAATTAGTTTTTGAATAATTTACTGTAGAAAAGGCAATCCCTGGCGTAATTAAAATTTGCGACAGTAGAAAATTAGTTTTTGAATAATTTACTATAGAAAAGGCAATCCCTGGCGCACATAAAATTTGCGACAGTAGAAAATTAGTTTTTGAATAATTTACTGTAGAAAAGGCAATCCCTGGGATATTTAAAATTTGTGACAGTTGAAAATTATTTTTTGAATAATTTACTATAGAAAAGGCAATCCCAGGCGCACATAAAATTTGCGACAGTAAAAAATTATTTTTTGAATAATTTACTGTAGAAAAGGCAATCCCTGGGATATTTAAAATTTGCGACAGTAGAAAATTATTTTTTGAATAATTTACTATAGAAAAGGCAATCCCTGGCGCAATTAAAATTTGCGACAGTAGAAAATTATTTTTTGAATAATTTACTGTAGAAAAGGCAATCCCTGGCGCACATAAAATTTGCGACAGTAAAAAATTATTTTTTGAATAATTTACTGTAGAAAAGGCAATCCCTGGCGCAATTAAAATTTGTGACAGTAGAAAATTATTTTTTGAATAATTTACTATAGAAAAGGCAATCCCTGGCGTAATTAAAATTTGCGACAGTATAAAATTATTTTTTGAAAAATTTACTATAGAAAAGGCAATCCCTGGGATATTTAAAATTTGCGACAGTAGAAAATTAGTTTTTGAAAAATTTACTATAGAAAAGGCAATCCCTGGCGTAATTAAAATTTGCGACAGTATAAAATTAGTTTTTGAAAAATTTACTGTAGAAAAGGCAATCCCTGGCGTAATTAAAATTTGTGACAGTAGAAAATTATTTTTTGAATAATTTACTGTAGAAAAGGCAATCCCTGGGATATTTAAAATTTGCGACAGTAGAAAATTATTTTTTGAATAATTTACTGTAGAAAAGGCAATCCCTGGCGCAATTAAAATTTGCGACAGTAGAAAATTATTTTTTGAATAATTTACTGTAGAAAAGGCAATCCCTGGGATATTTAAAATTTGCGCCAGTATAAAATTATTTTTTGAATAATTTACTGTAGAAAAGGCAATCCCTGGGATATTTAAAATTTGCGACAGTAGAAAATTATTTTTTGAATAATTTACTGTAGAAAAGGCAATCCCTGGGATATTTAAAATTTGCGACAGTAGAAAATTATTTTTTGAATAATTTACTGTAGAAAAGGCAATCCCTGGCGCACATAAAATTTGCGACAGTAAAAAATTATTTTTTGAATAATTTACTGTAGAAAAGGCAATCCCTGGCGCAATTAAAATTTGTGACAGTAGAAAATTATTTTTTGAATAATTTACTATAGAAAAGGCAATCCCTGGCGTAATTAAAATTTGCGACAGTATAAAATTATTTTTTGAAAAATTTACTATAGAAAAGGCAATCCCTGGGATATTTAAAATTTGCGACAGTAGAAAATTAGTTTTTGAAAAATTTACTATAGAAAAAGCAATCCCTGGCGTAATTAAAATTTGCGACAGTATAAAATTAGTTTTTGAAAAATTTACTGTAGAAAAGGCAATCCCTGGCGTAATTAAAATTTGCGACAGTATAAAATTAGTTTTTGAATAATTTACTATAGAAAAGGCAATCCCTGGCGTAATTAAAATTTGTGACAGTAGAAAATTATTTTTTGAATAATTTACTGTAGAAAAGGCAATCCCTGGGATATTTAAAATTTGCGACAGTAGAAAATTATTTTTTGAATAATTTACTGTAGAAAAGGCAATCCCTGGCGCAATTAAAATTTGCGACAGTAGAAAATTATTTTTTGAATAATTTACTGTAGAAAAGGCAATCCCTGGGATATTTAAAATTTGCGACAGTATAAAATTATTTTTTGAATAATTTACTGTAGAAAAGGCAATCCCTGGGATATTTAAAATTTGCGACAGTAGAAAATTATTTTTTGAATAATTTACTGTAGAAAAGGCAATCCCTGGCGCAATTAAAATTTGCGACAGTAGAAAATTATTTTTTGAATAATTTACTGTAGAAAAGGCAATCCCTGGGATATTTAAAATTTGCGACAGTATAAAATTATTTTTTGAATAATTTACTATATAAAAGGCAATCCCTGGCGCAATTAAAATTTGCGACAGTAGAAAATTAGTTTTTGAATAATTTACTGTAGAAAAGGCAATCCCTGGCGTAATTAAAATTTGCGACAGTAGAAAATTAGTTTTTGAATAATTTACTATAGAAAAGGCAATCCCTGGCGCACATAAAATTTGCGACAGTAGAAAATTAGTTTTTGAATAATTTACTGTAGAAAAGGCAATCCCTGGGATATTTAAAATTTGTGACAGTTGAAAATTATTTTTTGAATAATTTACTATAGAAAAGGCAATCCCTGGCGCACATAAAATTTGCGACAGTAAAAAATTATTTTTTGAATAATTTACTGTAGAAAAGGCAATCCCTGGGATATTTAAAATTTGCGACAGTAGAAAATTATTTTTTGAATAATTTACTATAGAAAAGGCAATCCCTGGCGCAATTAAAATTTGCGACAGTAGAAAATTATTTTTTGAATAATTTACTGTAGAAAATGCAATCCCTGGCGCACATAAAATTTGCGACAGTAAAAAATTATTTTTTGAATAATTTACTGTAGAAAAGGCAATCCCTGGCGCAATTAAAATTTGTGACAGTAGAAAATTATTTTTTGAATAATTTACTATAGAAAAGGCAATCCCTGGCGTAATTAAAATTTGCGACAGTATAAAATTATTTTTTGAAAAATTTACTATAGAAAAGGCAATCCCTGGGATATTTAAAATTTGCGACAGTAGAAAATTAGTTTTTGAAAAATTTACTATAGAAAAGGCAATCCCTGGCGTAATTAAAATTTGCGACAGTATAAAATTAGTTTTTGAAAAATTTACTGTAGAAAAGGCAATCCCTGGCGTAATTAAAATTTGTGACAGTAGAAAATTATTTTTTGAATAATTTACTGTAGAAAAGGCAATCCCTGGGATATTTAAAATTTGCGACAGTAGAAAATTATTTTTTGAATAATTTACTGTAGAAAAGGCAATCCCTGGCGCAATTAAAATTTGCGACAGTAGAAAATTATTTTTTGAATAATTTACTGTAGAAAAGGCAATCCCTGGGATATTTAAAATTTGCGACAGTATAAAATTATTTTTTGAATAATTTACTGTAGAAAAGGCAATCCCTGGGATATTTAAAATTTGCGACAGTAGAAAATTATTTTTTGAATAATTTACTGTAGAAAAGGCAATCCCTGGCGCAATTAAAATTTGCGACAGTAGAAAATTATTTTTTGAATAATTTACTGTAGAAAAGGCAATCCCTGGGATATTTAAAATTTGCGACAGTATAAAATTATTTTTTGAATAATTTACTATATAAAAGGCAATCCCTGGCGCAATTAAAATTTGCGACAGTAGAAAATTATTTTTTGAATAATTTACTGTAGAAAAGGCAATCCCTGGCGCACATAAAATTTGCGACAGTATAAAATTATTTTTTGAATAATTTACTATAGAAAAGGCAATCCCTGGCGTAATTAAAATTTGCGACAGTATAAAATTATTTTTTGAATAATTTACTATATAAAAGGCAATCCCTGGCGCAATTAAAATTTGCGACAGTAGAAAATTATTTTTTGAATAATTTACTGTAGAAAAGGCAATCCCTGGCGCAATTAAAATTTGCGACAGTATAAAATTATTTTTTGAATAATTTACTATAGAAAAGGCAATCCCTGGCGTAATTAAAATTTGCGACAGTATAAAATTAGTTTTTGAATAATTTACTATAGAAAAGGCAATCCCTGGCGCACATAAAATTTGTGACAGTTGAAAATTATTTTTTGAATAATTTACTATAGAAAAGTCAATCCCTGGCGCAATTAAAATTTGCGACAGTATAAAATTAGTTTTTGAATAATTTACTATATAAAAGGCAATCCCTGGCGCAATTAAAATTTGCGACAGTAGAAAATTATTTTTTGAATAATTTACTGTAGAAAAGGCAATCCCTGGGATATTTAAAATTTGCGACAGTAGAAAATTATTTTTTGAATAATTTACTATAGAAAAGGCAATCCCTGGCGCACATAAAATTTGCGACAGTATAAAATTATTTTTTGAATAATTTACTATAGAAAAGGCAATCCCTGGCGCAATTAAAATTTGCGACAGTAGAAAATTATTTTTTGAATAATTTACTATAGAAAAGGCAATCCCTGGCGCACATAAAATTTGTGACAGTTGAAAATTATTTTTTGAATAATTTACTATAGAAAAGTCAATCCCTGGCGCAATTAAAATTTGCGACAGTATAAAATTAGTTTTTGAATAATTTACTATATAAAAGGCAATCCCTGGCGCAATTAAAATTTGCGACAGTAGAAAATTATTTTTTGAATAATTTACTGTAGAAAAGGCAATCCCTGGGATATTTAAAATTTGCGACAGTAGAAAATTATTTTTTGAATAATTTACTATAGAAAAGGCAATCCCTGGCGCACATAAAATTTGCGACAGTAGAAAATTATTTTTTGAATAATTTACTGTAGAAAAGGCAATCCCTGGGATATTTAAAATTTGCGACAGTATAAAATTATTTTTTGAATAATTTACTATAGAAAAGTCAATCCCTGGCGCAATTAAAATTTGTGACAGTTGAAAATTATTTTTTGAATAATTTACTGTAGAAAAGGCAATCCCTGGGATATTTAAAATTTGCGACAGTAGAAAATTATTTTTTGAATAATTTACTATAGAAAAGGCAATCCCTGGCGCAATTAAAATTTGCGACAGTATAAAATTATTTTTTGAATAATTTACTATAGAAAAGTCAATCCCTGGCGCAATTAAAATTTGCGACAGTATAAAATTATTTTTTGAATAATTTACTATAGAAAAGTCAATCCCTGGCGCACATAAAATTTGCGACAGTAAAAAATTATTTTTTGAATAATTTACTATAGAAAAGGCAATCCCTGGCGCAATTAAAATTTGTGACAGTATAAAATTAGTTTTTGAATAATTTACTGTAGAAAAGGCAATCCCTGGGATATTTAAAATTTGCGACAGTAGAAAATTATTTTTTGAATAATTTACTGTAGAAAAGGCAATCCCTGGGATATTTAAAATTTGCGACAGTATAAAATTATTTTTTGAATAATTTACTATAGAAAAGGCAATCCCTGGCGCACATAAAATTTGTGACAGTTGAAAAATATTTTTTGAATAATTTACTGTAGAAAAGGCAATCCCTGGCGCAATTAAAATTTGCGACAGTATAAAATTATTTTTTGAAAAATTTACTATAGAAAAGGCAATCCCTGGGATATTTAAAATTTGCGACAGTATAAAATTAGTTTTTGAATAATTTACTATAGAAAAGGCAATCCCTGGCGCACATAAAATTTGCGACAGTATAAAATTATTTTTTGAATAATTTACTATAGAAAAGGAAATCCCTGGCGCAATTAAAATTTGTGACAGTAGAAAATTAGTTTTTGAAAAATTTACTATAGAAAAGGCAATCCCTGGCGCACATAAAATTTGCGACAGTAAAAAATTATTTTTTGAATAATTTACTGTAGAAAAGGCAATCCCTGGGATATTTAAAATTTGCGACAGTAGAAAATTATTTTTTGAATAATTTACTGTAGAAAAGGCAATCCCTGGGATATTTAAAATTTGCGACAGTATAAAATTATTTTTTGAATAATTTACTATAGAAAAGTCAATCCCTGGCGCACATAAAATTTGCGACAGTATAAAATTATTTTTTGAATAATTTACTATAGAAAAGGCAATCCCTGGCGCACATAAAATTTGCGACAGTAAAAAATTATTTTTTGAATAATTTACTGTAGAAAAGGCAATCCCTGGGATATTTAAAATTTGCGACAGTAGAAAATTATTTTTTGAATAATTTACTATAGAAGAGGCAATCCCTGGCGCACATAAAATTTGCGACAGTATAAAATTATTTTTTGAATAATTTACTATAGAAAAGTCAATCCCTGGCGCACATAAAATTTGCGACAGTAAAAAATTATTTTTTGAATAATTTACTATAGAAAAGTCAATCCCTGGCGCACATAAAATTTGCGACAGTAAAAAATTATTTTTTGAATAATTTACTATAGAAAAGGCAATCCCTGGCGCAATTAAAATTTGTGACAGTATAAAATTAGTTTTTGAATAATTTACTGTAGAAAAGGCAATCCCTGGGATATTTAAAATTTGCGACAGTAGAAAATTATTTTTTGAATAATTTACTGTAGAAAAGGCAATCCCTGGGATATTTAAAATTTGCGACAGTATAAAATTATTTTTTGAATAATTTACTATAGAAAAGGCAATCCCTGGCGCAATTAAAATTTGTGACAGTATAAAATTATTTTTTGAATAATTTACTATAGAAAAGGCAATCCCTGGCGTAATTAAAATTTGCGACAGTATAAAATTAGTTTTTGAAAAATTTACTATATAAAAGGCAATCCCTGGCGTAATTAAAATTTGCGACAGTATAAAATTATTTTTTGAATAATTTACTATAGAAAAGGCAATCCCTGGCGCAATTAAAATTTGTGACAGTTGAAAATTATTTTTTGAATAATTTACTATAGAAAAGGCAATCCCTGGCGCACATAAAATTTGTGACAGTTGAAAATTATTTTTTGAATAATTTACTATAGAAAAGGCAATCCCTGGCGCACATAAAATTTGCGACAGTATAAAATTATTTTTTGAATAATTTACTATAGAAAAGGCAATCCCTGGCGTAATTAAAATTTGCGACAGTATAAAATTATTTTTTGAATAATTTACTATAGAAAAGGCAATCCCTGGCGCAATTAAAATTTGTGACAGTAGAAAATTATTTTTTGAATAATTTACTGTAGAAAAGGCAATCCCTGGGATATTTAAAATTTGCGACAGTAGAAAATTATTTTTTGAATAATTTACTATAGAAAAGGCAATCCCTGGCGCACATAAAATTTGCGACAGTATAAAATTATTTTTTGAATAATTTACTATAGAAAAGGCAATCCCTGGCGCACATAAAATTTGCGACAGTAGAAAATTATTTTTTGAATAATTTACTGTAGAAAAGGCAATCCCTGGCGCAATTAAAATTTGTGACAGTATAAAATTAGTTTTTGAATAATTTACTATAGAAAAGGCAATCCCTGGCGCAATTAAAATTTGTGACAGTATAAAATTAGTTTTTGAATAATTTACTATAGAAAAGGCAATCCCTGGCGCAATTAAAATTTGCGACAGTATAAAATTAGTTTTTGAAAAATTTACTATATAAAAGGCAATCCCTGGCGCAATTAAAATTTGTGACAGTTGAAAATTATTTTTTGAATAATTTACTATAGAAAAGGCAATCCCTGGCGCAATTAAAATTTGCGACAGTATAAAATTAGTTTTTGAAAAATTTACTATAGAAAAGGCAATCCCTGGCGTAATTAAAATTTGTGACAGTTGAAAATTATTTTTTGAATAATTTACTATAGAAAAGGCAATCCCTGGCGTAATTAAAATTTGCGACAGTATAAAATTATTTTTTGAATAATTTACTGTAGAAAAGGCAATCCCTGGCGCACATAAAATTTGCGACAGTATAAAATTATTTTTTGAATAATTTACTATAGAAAAGGAAATCCCTGGCGCAATTAAAATTTGTGACAGTAGAAAATTAGTTTTTGAAAAATTTACTATAGAAAAGGCAATCCCTGGCGCACATAAAATTTGCGACAGTAAAAAATTATTTTTTGAATAATTTACTGTAGAAAAGGCAATCCCTGGGATATTTAAAATTTGCGACAGTAGAAAATTATTTTTTGAATAATTTACTGTAGAAAAGGCAATCCCTGGGATATTTAAAATTTGCGACAGTATAAAATTATTTTTTGAATAATTTACTATAGAAAAGTCAATCCCTGGCGCAATTAAAATTTGTGACAGTTGAAAATTATTTTTTGAATAATTTACTGTAGAAAAGGCAATCCCTGGGATATTTAAAATTTGCGACAGTAGAAAATTATTTTTTGAATAATTTACTATAGAAAAGGCAATCCCTGGCGCAATTAAAATTTGCGACAGTATAAAATTATTTTTTGAATAATTTACTATAGAAAAGTCAATCCCTGGCGCAATTAAAATTTGCGACAGTATAAAATTATTTTTTGAATAATTTACTATAGAAAAGTCAATCCCTGGCGCACATAAAATTTGCGACAGTAAAAAATTATTTTTTGAATAATTTACTATAGAAAAGGCAATCCCTGGCGCAATTAAAATTTGTGACAGTATAAAATTAGTTTTTGAATAATTTACTGTAGAAAAGGCAATCCCTGGGATATTTAAAATTTGCGACAGTAGAAAATTATTTTTTGAATAATTTACTGTAGAAAAGGCAATCCCTGGGATATTTAAAATTTGCGACAGTATAAAATTATTTTTTGAATAATTTACTATAGAAAAGGCAATCCCTGGCGCACATAAAATTTGTGACAGTTGAAAAATATTTTTTGAATAATTTACTGTAGAAAAGGCAATCCCTGGCGCAATTAAAATTTGCGACAGTATAAAATTATTTTTTGAAAAATTTACTATAGAAAAGGCAATCCCTGGGATATTTAAAATTTGCGACAGTATAAAATTAGTTTTTGAATAATTTACTATAGAAAAGGCAATCCCTGGCGCACATAAAATTTGCGACAGTATAAAATTATTTTTTGAATAATTTACTATAGAAAAGGAAATCCCTGGCGCAATTAAAATTTGTGACAGTAGAAAATTAGTTTTTGAAAAATTTACTATAGAAAAGGCAATCCCTGGCGCACATAAAATTTGCGACAGTAAAAAATTATTTTTTGAATAATTTACTGTAGAAAAGGCAATCCCTGGGATATTTAAAATTTGCGACAGTAGAAAATTATTTTTTGAATAATTTACTGTAGAAAAGGCAATCCCTGGGATATTTAAAATTTGCGACAGTATAAAATTATTTTTTGAATAATTTACTATAGAAAAGTCAATCCCTGGCGCACATAAAATTTGCGACAGTATAAAATTATTTTTTGAATAATTTACTATAGAAAAGGCAATCCCTGGCGCACATAAAATTTGCGACAGTAAAAAATTATTTTTTGAATAATTTACTGTAGAAAAGGCAATCCCTGGGATATTTAAAATTTGCGACAGTAGAAAATTATTTTTTGAATAATTTACTATAGAAGAGGCAATCCCTGGCGCACATAAAATTTGCGACAGTATAAAATTATTTTTTGAATAATTTACTATAGAAAAGTCAATCCCTGGCGCACATAAAATTTGCGACAGTAAAAAATTATTTTTTGAATAATTTACTATAGAAAAGTCAATCCCTGGCGCACATAAAATTTGCGACAGTAAAAAATTATTTTTTGAATAATTTACTATAGAAAAGGCAATCCCTGGCGCAATTAAAATTTGTGACAGTATAAAATTAGTTTTTGAATAATTTACTGTAGAAAAGGCAATCCCTGGGATATTTAAAATTTGCGACAGTAGAAAATTATTTTTTGAATAATTTACTGTAGAAAAGGCAATCCCTGGGATATTTAAAATTTGCGACAGTATAAAATTATTTTTTGAATAATTTACTATAGAAAAGGCAATCCCTGGCGCAATTAAAATTTGTGACAGTATAAAATTATTTTTTGAATAATTTACTATAGAAAAGGCAATCCCTGGCGTAATTAAAATTTGCGACAGTATAAAATTAGTTTTTGAAAAATTTACTATATAAAAGGCAATCCCTGGCGTAATTAAAATTTGCGACAGTATAAAATTATTTTTTGAATAATTTACTATAGAAAAGGCAATCCCTGGCGCAATTAAAATTTGTGACAGTTGAAAATTATTTTTTGAATAATTTACTATAGAAAAGGCAATCCCTGGCACACATAAAATTTGTGACAGTTGAAAATTATTTTTTGAATAATTTACTATAGAAAAGGCAATCCCTGGCGCAGATAAAATTTGCGACAGTATAAAATTATTTTTTGAATAATTTACTATAGAAAAGGCAATCCCTGGCGTAATTAAAATTTGCGACAGTATAAAATTATTTTTTGAATAATTTACTATAGAAAAGGCAATCCCTGGCGCAATTAAAATTTGTGACAGTAGAAAATTATTTTTTGAATAATTTACTGTAGAAAAGGCAATCCCTGGGATATTTAAAATTTGCGACAGTAGAAAATTATTTTTTGAATAATTTACTATAGAAAAGGCAATCCCTGGCGCACATAAAATTTGCGACAGTATAAAATTATTTTTTGAATAATTTACTATAGAAAAGGCAATCCCTGGCGCACATAAAATTTGCGACAGTAGAAAATTATTTTTTGAATAATTTACTGTAGAAAAGGCAATCCCTGGCGCAATTAAAATTTGTGACAGTAGAAAATTATTTTTTGAATAATTTACTATAGAAAAGGCAATCCCTGGCGTAATTAAAATTTGCGACAGTATAAAATTATTTTTTGAAAAATTTACTATAGAAAAGGCAATCCCTGGGATATTTAAAATTTGCGACAGTAGAAAATTAGTTTTTGAAAAATTTACTATAGAAAAGGCAATCCCTGGCGTAATTAAAATTTGCGACAGTATAAAATTAGTTTTTGAAAAATTTACTGTAGAAAAGGCAATCCCTGGCGTAATTAAAATTTGTGACAGTAGAAAATTATTTTTTGAATAATTTACTGTAGAAAAGGCAATCCCTGGGATATTTAAAATTTGCGACAGTAGAAAATTATTTTTTGAATAATTTACTGTAGAAAAGGCAATCCCTGGCGCACATAAAATTTGCGACAGTATAAAATTATTTTTTGAATAATTTACTATAGAAAAGGAAATCCCTGGCGCAATTAAAATTTGTGACAGTAGAAAATTAGTTTTTGAAAAATTTACTATAGAAAAGGCAATCCCTGGCGCACATAAAATTTGCGACAGTAAAAAATTATTTTTTGAATAATTTACTGTAGAAAAGGCAATCCCTGGGATATTTAAAATTTGCGACAGTAGAAAATTATTTTTTGAATAATTTACTGTAGAAAAGGCAATCCCTGGGATATTTAAAATTTGCGACAGTATAAAATTATTTTTTGAATAATTTACTATAGAAAAGTCAATCCCTGGCGCACATAAAATTTGCGACAGTATAAAATTATTTTTTGAATAATTTACTATAGAAAAGGCAATCCCTGGCGCACATAAAATTTGCGACAGTAAAAAATTATTTTTTGAATAATTTACTGTAGAAAAGGCAATCCCTGGGATATTTAAAATTTGCGACAGTAGAAAATTATTTTTTGAATAATTTACTATAGAAGAGGCAATCCCTGGCGCACATAAAATTTGCGACAGTATAAAATTATTTTTTGAATAATTTACTATAGAAAAGTCAATCCCTGGCGCACATAAAATTTGCGACAGTAAAAAATTATTTTTTGAATAATTTACTATAGAAAAGTCAATCCCTGGCGCACATAAAATTTGCGACAGTAAAAAATTATTTTTTGAATAATTTACTATAGAAAAGGCAATCCCTGGCGCAATTAAAATTTGTGACAGTATAAAATTAGTTTTTGAATAATTTACTGTAGAAAAGGCAATCCCTGGGATATTTAAAATTTGCGACAGTAGAAAATTATTTTTTGAATAATTTACTGTAGAAAAGGCAATCCCTGGGATATTTAAAATTTGCGACAGTATAAAATTATTTTTTGAATAATTTACTATAGAAAAGGCAATCCCTGGCGCACATAAAATTTGTGACAGTTGAAAAATATTTTTTGAATAATTTACTGTAGAAAAGGCAATCCCTGGCGCAATTAAAATTTGCGACAGTATAAAATTATTTTTTGAAAAATTTACTATAGAAAAGGCAATCCCTGGGATATTTAAAATTTGCGACAGTATAAAATTAGTTTTTGAATAATTTACTATAGAAAAGGCAATCCCTGGCGCACATAAAATTTGCGACAGTATAAAATTATTTTTTGAATAATTTACTATAGAAAAGGAAATCCCTGGCGCAATTAAAATTTGTGACAGTAGAAAATTAGTTTTTGAAAAATTTACTATAGAAAAGGCAATCCCTGGCGCACATAAAATTTGCGACAGTAAAAAATTATTTTTTGAATAATTTACTGTAGAAAAGGCAATCCCTGGGATATTTAAAATTTGCGACAGTAGAAAATTATTTTTTGAATAATTTACTGTAGAAAAGGCAATCCCTGGGATATTTAAAATTTGCGACAGTATAAAATTATTTTTTGAATAATTTACTATAGAAAAGTCAATCCCTGGCGCACATAAAATTTGCGACAGTATAAAATTATTTTTTGAATAATTTACTATAGAAAAGGCAATCCCTGGCGCACATAAAATTTGCGACAGTAAAAAATTATTTTTTGAATAATTTACTGTAGAAAAGGCAATCCCTGGGATATTTAAAATTTGCGACAGTAGAAAATTATTTTTTGAATAATTTACTATAGAAGAGGCAATCCCTGGCGCACATAAAATTTGCGACAGTATAAAATTATTTTTTGAATAATTTACTATAGAAAAGTCAATCCCTGGCGCACATAAAATTTGCGACAGTAAAAAATTATTTTTTGAATAATTTACTATAGAAAAGTCAATCCCTGGCGCACATAAAATTTGCGACAGTAAAAAATTATTTTTTGAATAATTTACTATAGAAAAGGCAATCCCTGGCGCAATTAAAATTTGTGACAGTATAAAATTAGTTTTTGAATAATTTACTGTAGAAAAGGCAATCCCTGGGATATTTAAAATTTGCGACAGTAGAAAATTATTTTTTGAATAATTTACTGTAGAAAAGGCAATCCCTGGGATATTTAAAATTTGCGACAGTATAAAATTATTTTTTGAATAATTTACTATAGAAAAGGCAATCCCTGGCACAATTAAAATTTGTGACAGTATAAAATTATTTTTTGAATAATTTACTATAGAAAAGGCAATCCCTGGCGTAATTAAAATTTGCGACAGTATAAAATTAGTTTTTGAAAAATTTACTATATAAAAGGCAATCCCTGGCGTAATTAAAATTTGCGACAGTATAAAATTATTTTTTGAATAATTTACTATAGAAAAGGCAATCCCTGGCGCAATTAAAATTTGTGACAGTTGAAAATTATTTTTTGAATAATTTACTATAGAAAAGGCAATCCCTGGCGCACATAAAATTTGTGACAGTTGAAAATTATTTTTTGAATAATTTACTATAGAAAAGGCAATCCCTGGCGCACATAAAATTTGCGACAGTATAAAATTATTTTTTGAATAATTTACTATAGAAAAGGCAATCCCTGGCGTAATTAAAATTTGCGACAGTATAAAATTATTTTTTGAATAATTTACTATAGAAAAGGCAATCCCTGGCGCAATTAAAATTTGTGACAGTAGAAAATTATTTTTTGAATAATTTACTGTAGAAAAGGCAATCCCTGGGATATTTAAAATTTGCGACAGTAGAAAATTATTTTTTGAATAATTTACTATAGAAAAGGCAATCCCTGGCGCACATAAAATTTGCGACAGTATAAAATTATTTTTTGAATAATTTACTATAGAAAAGGCAATCCCTGGCGCACATAAAATTTGCGACAGTAGAAAATTATTTTTTGAATAATTTACTATAGAAAAGGCAATCCCTGGCGCAATTAAAATTTGTGACAGTTGAAAATTAGTTTTTGAATAATTTACTATAGAAAAGGCAATCCCTGGCGTAATTAAAATTTGCGACAGTAGAAAATTATTTTTTGAATAATTTACTGTAGAAAAGGCAATCCCTGGCGCAATTAAAATTTGTGACAGTTGAAAATTATTTTTTGAATAATTTACTATAGAAAAGGCAATCCCTGGCGCACATAAAATTTGTGACAGTTGAAAATTATTTTTTGAATAATTTACTATAGAAAAGGCAATCCCTGGCGCACATAAAATTTGCGACAGTATAAAATTAGTTTTTGAAAAATTTACTGTAGAAAAGGCAATCCCTGGGATATTTAAAATTTGCGACAGTATAAAATTATTTTTTGAATAATTTACTATAGAAAAGGCAATCCCTGGCGCAATTAAAATTTGCGACAGTAAAAAATTATTTTTTGAATAATTTACTATAGAAAAGTCAATCCCTGGCGCACATAAAATTTGCGACAGTAAAAAATTATTTTTTGAATAATTTACTATAGAAAAGTCAATCCCTGGCGCAATTAAAATTTGCGACAGTATAAAATTAGTTTTTGAATAATTTACTATAGAAAAGGCAATCCCTGGCGCACATAAAATTTGTGACAGTTGAAAATTATTTTTTGAATAATTTACTATAGAAAAGGCAATCCCTGGCGCACATAAAATTTGCGACAGTAGAAAATTAGTTTTTGAAAAATTTACTATATAAAAGGCAATCCCTGGCGTAATTAAAATTTGCGACAGTAGAAAATTATTTTTTGAATAATTTACTATAGAAAAGGCAATCCCTGGCGCAATTAAAATTTGCGACAGTAGAAAATTATTTTTTGAATAATTTACTATAGAAAAGGCAATCCCTGGGATATTTAAAATTTGCGACAGTATAAAATTATTTTTTGAATAATTTACTATAGAAAAGTCAATCCCTGGCGCACATAAAATTTGCGACAGTATAAAATTATTTTTTGAATAATTTACTATAGAAAAGTCAATCCCTGGCGCACATAAAATTTGCGACAGTAGAAAATTATTTTTTGAATAATTTACTGTAGAAAAGGCAATCCCTGGGATATTTAAAATTTGCGACAGTAGAAAATTATTTTTTGAAAAATTTACTATATAAAAGGCAGTCCCTGGCGCAATTAAAATTTGCGACAGTAAAAAATTAGTTTTTGAATAATTTACTATAGAAAAGGCAATCCCTGGCGCACATAAAATTTGCGACAGTATAAAATTATTTTTTGAATAATTTACTATAGAAAAGGCAATCCCTGGCGCAATTAAAATTTGTGACAGTATAAAATTAGTTTTTGAATAATTTACTGTAGAAAAGGCAATCCCTGGGATATTTAAAATTTGCGACAGTAGAAAATTATTTTTTGAATAATTTACTGTAGAAAAGGCAATCCCTGGGATATTTAAAATTTGCGACAGTATAAAATTATTTTTTGAATAATTTACTGTAGAAAAGGCAATCTCTGGGATATTTAAAATTTGCGACATTAGAAAATTATTTTTTGAATAATTTACTGTAGAAAAGGCAATCCCTGGGATATTTAAAATTTGCGACAGTAGAAAATTATTTTTTGAATAATTTACTATAGAAAAGGCAATCCCTGGCGCAATTAAAATTTGTGACAGTTGAAAATTATTTTTTGAATAATTTACTATAGAAAAGGCAATCCCTGGCGCACATAAAATTTGTGACAGTTGAAAATTATTTTTTGAATAATTTACTATAGAAAAGGCAATCCCTGGCGCACATAAAATTTGCGACAGTATAAAATTAGTTTTTGAAAAATTTACTGTAGAAAAGGCAATCCCTGGGATATTTAAAATTTGCGACAGTATAAAATTATTTTTTGAATAATTTACTATAGAAAAGGCAATCCCTGGCGCAATTAAAATTTGCGACAGTAAAAAATTATTTTTTGAATAATTTACTATAGAAAAGTCAATCCCTGGCGCACATAAAATTTGCGACAGTAAAAAATTATTTTTTGAATAATTTACTATAGAAAAGTCAATCCCTGGCGCAATTAAAATTTGCGACAGTATAAAATTAGTTTTTGAATAATTTACTATAGAAAAGGCAATCCCTGGCGCACATAAAATTTGTGACAGTTGAAAATTATTTTTTGAATAATTTACTATAGAAAAGGCAATCCCTGGCGCACATAAAATTTGCGACAGTAGAAAATTAGTTTTTGAAAAATTTACTATATAAAAGGCAATCCCTGGCGTAATTAAAATTTGCGACAGTAGAAAATTATTTTTTGAATAATTTACTATAGAAAAGGCAATCCCTGGCGCAATTAAAATTTGCGACAGTAGAAAATTATTTTTTGAATAATTTACTATAGAAAAGGCAATCCCTGGGATATTTAAAATTTGCGACAGTATAAAATTATTTTTTGAATAATTTACTATAGAAAAGTCAATCCCTGGCGCACATAAAATTTGCGACAGTATAAAATTATTTTTTGAATAATTTACTATAGAAAAGTCAATCCCTGGCGCACATAAAATTTGCGACAGTAGAAAATTATTTTTTGAATAATTTACTGTAGAAAAGGCAATCCCTGGGATATTTAAAATTTGCGACAGTAGAAAATTATTTTTTGAAAAATTTACTATATAAAAGGCAGTCCCTGGCGCAATTAAAATTTGCGACAGTAAAAAATTATTTTTTGAATAATTTACTATAGAAAAGTCAATCCCTGGCGTAATTAAAATTTGCGACAGTATAAAATTAGTTTTTGAAAAATTTACTATAGAAAAGGCAATCCCTGGCGCACATAAAATTTGCGACAGTAGAAAATTATTTTTTGAATAATTTACTATAGAAAAGTCAATCCCTGGCGTAATTAAAATTTGCGACAGTAGAAAATTATTTTTTGAATAATTTACTGTAGAAAAGGCAATCCCTGGCGCACATAAAATTTGTGACAGTATAAAATTAGTTTTTGAAAAATTTACTATAGAAAAGGCAATCCCTGGCGCACATAAAATTTGTGACAGTTGAAAATTAGTTTTTGAATAATTTACTGTAGAAAAGGCAATCCCTGGCGCAATTAAAATTTGCGACAGTAAAAAATTATTTTTTGAATAATTTACTATAGAAAAGGCAATCCCTGGCGCACATAAAATGTGTGACAGTTGAAAATTATTTTTTGAATAATTTACTATAGAAAAGGCAATCCCTGGCGCACATAAAATTTGCGACAGTAGAAAATTAGTTTTTGAAAAATTTACTATATAAAAGGCAATCCCTGGCGTAATTAAAATTTGCGACAGTAGAAAATTATTTTTTGAATAATTTACTATAGAAAAGGCAATCCCTGGCGCAATTAAAATTTGCGACAGTAGAAAATTATTTTTTGAATAATTTACTATAGAAAAGGCAATCCCTGGGATATTTAAAATTTGCGACAGTATAAAATTATTTTTTGAATAATTTACTATAGAAAAGTCAATCCCTGGCGCACATAAAATTTGCGACAGTATAAAATTATTTTTTGAATAATTTACTATAGAAAAGTCAATCCCTGGCGCACATAAAATTTGCGACAGTAGAAAATTAGTTTTTGAAAAATTTACTATATAAAAGGCAATCCCTGGCGTAATTAAATTTGCGACAGTAAAAAATTATTTTTTGAATAATTTACTGTAGAAAAGGCAATCCCTGGCGCAATTAAAATTTGTGACAGTAGAAAATTATTTTTTGAATAATTTACTATAGAAAAGGCAATCCCTGGCGTAATTAAAATTTGCGACAGTATAAAATTATTTTTGAAAAATTTACTATAGAAAAGGCAATCCCTGGGATATTTAAAATTTGCGACAGTAGAAAATTAGTTTTTGAAAAATTTACTATAGAAAAGGCAATCCCTGGCGTAATTAAAATTTGCGACAGTATAAAATTAGTTTTTGAAAAATTTACTGTAGAAAAGGCAATCCCTGGCGTAATTAAAATTTGTGACAGTAGAAAATTATTTTTTGAATAATTTACTGTAGAAAAGGCAATCCTGGGATATTTAAAATTTGCGACAGTAGAAAATTATTTTTTGAATAATTTACTGTAGAAAAGGCAATCCCTGGCGCAATTAAAATTTGCGACAGTAGAAAATTATTTTTTGAATAATTTACTGTAGAAAAGGCAATCCCTGGGATATTTAAAATTTGCGACAGTATAAAATTATTTTTTGAATAATTTACTGTAGAAAAGGCAATCCCTGGGATATTTAAAATTTGCGACAGTAGAAAATTATTTTTTGAATAATTTACTGTAGAAAAGGCAATCCCTGGGATATTTAAAATTTGCGACAGTAGAAAATTATTTTTTGAATAATTTACTGTAGAAAAGGCAATCCCTGGCGCACATAAAATTTGCGACAGTAAAAAATTATTTTTTGAATAATTTACTGTAGAAAAGGCAATCCCTGGCGCAATTAAAATTTGTGACAGTAGAAAATTATTTTTTGAATAATTTACTATAGAAAAGGCAATCCCTGGCGTAATTAAAATTTGCGACAGTATAAAATTATTTTTTGAAAAATTTACTATAGAAAAGGCAATCCTGGGATATTTAAAATTTGCGACAGTAGAAAATTAGTTTTTGAAAAATTTACTATAGAAAAAGCAATCCCTGGCGTAATTAAAATTTGCGACAGTATAAAATTAGTTTTTGAAAAATTTACTGTAGAAAAGGCAATCCCTGGCGTAATTAAAATTTGCGACAGTATAAAATTAGTTTTTGAATAATTTACTATAGAAAAGGCAATCCCTGGCGTAATTAAAATTTGTGACAGTAGAAAATTATTTTTTGAATAATTTACTGTAGAAAAGGCAATCCCTGGGATATTTAAAATTTGCGACAGTAGAAAATTATTTTTTGAATAATTTACTGTAGAAAAGGCAATCCCTGGCGCAATTAAAATTTGCGACAGTAGAAAATTATTTTTTGAATAATTTACTGTAGAAAAGGCAATCCCTGGGATATATAAAATTTGCGACAGTATAAAATTATTTTTTGAATAATTTACTGTAGAAAAGGCAATCCCTGGATATTTAAAATTTGCGACAGTAGAAAATTATTTTTTGAATAATTTACTGTAGAAAAGGCAATCCCTGGCGCAATTAAAAATTGCGACAGTAGAAAATTATTTTTTGAATAATTTACTGTAGAAAAGGCAATCCCTGGGATATTTAAAATTTGCGACAGTATAAAATTATTTTTTGAATAATTTACTATATAAAAGGCAATCCTGCGCAATTAAAATTTGCGACAGTAGAAAATTAGTTTTTGAATAATTTACTGTAGAAAAGGCAATCCCTGGCGTAATTAAAATTTGCGACAGTAGAAAATTAGTTTTTGAATAATTTACTATAGAAAAGGCAATCCCTGGCGCACATAAAATTTGCGACAGTAGAAAATTAGTTTTTGAATAATTTACTGTAGAAAAGGCAATCCCTGGGATATTTAAAATTTGTGACAGTTGAAAATTATTTTTTGAATAATTTACTATAGAAAAGGCAATCCCTGGCGCACATAAAATTTGCGACAGTAAAAAATTATTTTTGAATAATTTACTGTAGAAAAGGCAATCCCTGGGATATTTAAAATTTGCGACAGTAGAAAATTATTTTTTGAATAATTTACTATAGAAAAGCAATCCCTGGCGCAATTAAAATTTGCGACAGTAGAAAATTATTTTTTGAATAATTTACTGTAGAAAAGGCAATCCCTGGCGCACATAAAATTTGCGACAGTAAAAAATTATTTTTTGAATAATTTACTGTAGAAAAGGCAATCCCTGGCGCAATTAAAATTTGTGACAGTAGAAAATTATTTTTTGAATAATTTACTATAGAAAAGGCAATCCCTGGCGTAATTAAAATTTGCGACAGTATAAAATTATTTTTTGAAAAATTTACTATAGAAAAGGCAATCCCTGGGATATTTAAAATTTGCGACAGTAGAAAATTAGTTTTTGAAAAATTTACTATAGAAAAGGCAATCCCTGGCGTAATTAAAATTTGCGACAGTATAAAATTAGTTTTGAAAAATTTACTGTAGAAAAGGCAATCCCTGGCGTAATTAAAATTTGTGACAGTAGAAAATTATTTTTTGAATAATTTACTGTAGAAAAGGCAATCCCTGGGATATTTAAAATTTGCGACAGTAGAAAATTATTTTTTGAATAATTTACTGTAGAAAAGGCAATCCCTGGCGCAAATTAAAATTTGCGACAGTAGAAAATTATTTTTGAATAATTTACTGTAGAAAAGGCAATCCCTGGGATATTTAAAATTTGCGACAGTATAAAATTATTTTTTGAATAATTTACTGTAGAAAAGGCAATCCCTGGGATATTTAAAATTTGCGACAGTAGAAAATTATTTTTTGAATAATTTACTGTAGAAAAGGCAATCCCTGGCGCAATTAAAATTTGCGACAGTAGAAAATTATTTTTTGAATAATTTACTGTAGAAAAGGCAATCCCTGGGATATTTAAAATTTGCGACAGTATAAAATTATTTTTTGAATAATTACTATATAAAAGGCAATCCCCTGGCGCAATTAAAATTTGCGACAGTAGAAAAATATTTTTTGAATAATTTACTGTAGAAAAGGCAATCCCTGGCGCACATAAAATTTGCGACAGTATAAAATTATTTTTTGAATAATTTACTATAGAAAAGGCAATCCCTGGCGTAATTAAAATTTGCGACAGTATAAAATTAGTTTTTGAATAATTTACTATAGAAAAGGCAATCCCTGGCGCACATAAAATTTGTGACAGTTGAAAAATATTTTTTGAATAATTTACTGTAGAAAAGGCAATCCCTGGCGCAATTAAAATTTGCGACAGTATAAAATTATTTTTTGAAAAATTTACTATAGAAAAGGCAATCCCTGGGATATTTAAAATTTGCGACAGTAGAAAATTATTTTTTGAATAATTTACTGTAGAAAAGGCAATCCCTGGCGCAATTAAAATTTGCGACAGTAGAAAATTATTTTTTGAATAATTTACTGTAGAAAAGGCAATCCCTGGGATATTTAAAATTTGCGACAGTATAAAATTATTTTTTGAATAATTTACTATATAAAAGGCAATCCCTGGCGCAATTAAAATTTGCGACAGTAGAAAATTATTTTTTGAATAATTTACTGTAGAAAAGGCAATCCCTGGCGCACATAAAATTTGCGACAGTATAAAATTATTTTTTGAATAATTTACTATAGAAAAGTCAATCCCTGGCGCACATAAAATTTGCGACAGTAAAAAATTATTTTTTGAATAATTTACTATAGAAAAGTCAATCCCTGGCGCACATAAAATTTGCGACAGTAAAAAATTATTTTTTGAATAATTTACTATAGAAAAGGCAATCCCTGGCGCAATTAAAATTTGTGACAGTATAAAATTAGTTTTTGAATAATTTACTGTAGAAAAGGCAATCCCTGGGATATTTAAAATTTGCGACAGTAGAAAATTATTTTTTGAATAATTTACTGTAGAAAAGGCAATCCCTGGGATATTTAAAATTTGCGACAGTATAAAATTATTTTTTGAATAATTTACTATAGAAAAGGCAATCCCTGGCGCAATTAAAATTTGTGACAGTATAAAATTATTTTTTGAATAATTTACTATAGAAAAGGCAATCCCTGGCGTAATTAAAATTTGCGACAGTATAAAATTAGTTTTTGAAAAATTTACTATATAAAAGGCAATCCCTGGCGTAATTAAAATTTGCGACAGTATAAAATTATTTTTTGAATAATTTACTATAGAAAAGGCAATCCCTGGCGCAATTAAAATTTGTGACAGTTGAAAATTATTTTTTGAATAATTTACTATAGAAAAGGCAATCCCTGGCGCACATAAAATTTGTGACAGTTGAAAATTATTTTTTGAATAATTTACTATAGAAAAGGCAATCCCTGGCGCACATAAAATTTGCGACAGTATAAAATTATTTTTTGAATAATTTACTATAGAAAAGGCAATCCCTGGCGTAATTAAAATTTGCGACAGTATAAAATTATTTTTGAATAATTTACTATAGAAAAGGCAATCCCTGGCGCAATTAAAATTTGTGACAGTAGAAAATTATTTTTGAATAATTTACTGTAGAAAAGGCAATCCCTGGGATATTTAAAATTTGCGACAGTAGAAAATTATTTTTTGAATAATTTACTATAGAAAAGGCAATCCCTGGCGCACATAAAATTTGCGACAGTATAAAATTATTTTTTGAATAATTTACTATAGAAAAGGCAATCCCTGGCGCACATAAAATTTGCGACAGTAGAAAATTATTTTTTGAATAATTTACTGTAGAAAAGGCAATCCCTGGCGCAATTAAAATTTGTGACAGTAGAAAATTATTTTTTGAATAATTTACTATAGAAAAGGCAATCCCTGGCGTAATTAAAATTTGCGACAGTATAAAATTATTTTTTTGAAAAATTTACTATAGAAAAGGCAATCCTGGGATATTTAAAATTTGCGACAGTAGAAAATTAGTTTTTGAAAAATTTACTATAGAAAAGGCAATCCCTGGCGTAATTAAAATTTGCGACAGTATAAAATTAGTTTTTGAAAAATTTACTGTAGAAAAGGCAATCCCTGGCGTAATTAAAATTTGTGACAGTAGAAAATTATTTTTTGAATAATTTACTGTAGAAAAGGCAATCCCTGGGATATTTAAAATTTGCGACAGTAGAAAATTATTTTTTGAATAATTTACTGTAGAAAAGGCAATCCCTGGCGCACATAAAATTTGCGACAGTATAAAATTATTTTTGAATAATTTACTATAGAAAAGGAAATCCCTGCGCAATTAAAATTTGTGACAGTAGAAAATTAGTTTTTGAAAAATTTACTATAGAAAAGGCAATCCCTGGCGCACATAAAATTTGCGACAGTAAAAAATTATTTTTTGAATAATTTACTGTAGAAAAGGCAATCCCTGGGATATTTAAAATTTGCGACAGTAGAAAATTATTTTTTGAATAATTTACTGTAGAAAAGGCAATCCCTGGGATATTTAAAATTTGCGACAGTATAAAATTATTTTTTGAATAATTTACTATAGAAAAGTCAATCCCTGGCGCACATAAAATTTGCGACAGTATAAAATTATTTTTTGAATAATTTACTATAGAAAAGGCAATCCCTGGCGCACATAAAATTTGCGACAGTAAAAAATTATTTTTTGAATAATTTACTGTAGAAAAGGCAATCCCTGGGATATTTAAAATTTGCGACAGTAGAAAATTATTTTTTGAATAATTTACTATAGAAGAGGCAATCCCTGGCGCACATAAAATTTGCGACAGTATAAAATTATTTTTTGAATAATTTACTATAGAAAAGTCAATCCCTGGCGCACATAAAATTTGCGACAGTAAAAAATTATTTTTTGAATAATTTACTATAGAAAAGTCAATCCCTGGCGCACATAAAATTTGCGACAGTAAAAAATTATTTTTTGAATAATTTACTATAGAAAAGGCAATCCCTGGCGCAATTAAAATTTGTGACAGTATAAAATTAGTTTTTGCATAATTTACTGTAGAAAAGGCAATCCCTGGGATATTTAAAATTTGCGACAGTAGAAAATTATTTTTTGAATAATTTACTGTAGAAAAGGCAATCCCTGGGATATTTAAAATTTGCGACAGTATAAAATTATTTTTTGAATAATTTACTATAGAAAAGGCAATCCCTGGCGCAATTAAAATTTGTGACAGTATAAAATTATTTTTTGAATAATTTACTATAGAAAAGGCAATCCCTGGCGTAATTAAAATTTGCGACAGTATAAAATTAGTTTTTGAAAAATTTACTATATAAAAGGCAATCCCTGGCGTAATTAAAATTTGCGACAGTATAAAATTATTTTTTGAATAATTTACTATAGAAAAGGCAATCCCTGGCGCAATTAAAATTTGTGACAGTTGAAAATTATTTTTTGAATAATTTACTATAGAAAAGGCAATCCCTGGCGCACATAAAATTTGTGACAGTTGAAAATTATTTTTTGAATAATTTACTATAGAAAAGGCAATCCCTGGCGCACATAAAATTTGCGACAGTATAAAATTATTTTTTGAATAATTTACTATAGAAAAGGCAATCCCTGGCGTAATTAAAATTTGCGACAGTATAAAATTATTTTTTGAATAATTTACTATAGAAAAGGCAATCCCTGGCGCAATTAAAATTTGTGACAGTAGAAAATTATTTTTTGAATAATTTACTGTAGAAAAGGCAATCCCTGGGATATTTAAAATTTGCGACAGTAGAAAATTATTTTTTGAATAATTTACTATAGAAAAGGCAATCCCTGGCGCACATAAAATTTGCGACAGTATAAAATTATTTTTTGAATAATTTACTATAGAAAAGGC
Source organism: Dioctria linearis (assembly GCA_963930735.1). Lineage (NCBI taxonomy): Eukaryota > Metazoa > Arthropoda > Insecta > Diptera > Asilidae > Dioctria > Dioctria linearis. The sequence continues at coordinate 26,711 of CAWVNZ010002970.1, forward strand.
AATCCCTGGCGCACATAAAATTTGCGACAGTAGAAAATTATTTTTTGAATAATTTACTATAGAAAAGGCAATCCCTGGCGCAATTAAAATTTGTGACAGTTGAAAATTAGTTTTTGAATAATTTACTATAGAAAAGGCAATCCCTGGCGTAATTAAAATTTGCGACAGTAGAAAATTATTTTTTGAATAATTTACTGTAGAAAAGGCAATCCCTGGCGCAATTAAAATTTGTGACAGTTGAAAATTATTTTTTGAATAATTTACTATAGAAAAGGCAATCCCTGGCGCACATAAAATTTGTGACAGTTGAAAATTATTTTTTGAATAATTTACTATAGAAAAGGCAATCCCTGGCGCACATAAAATTTGCGACAGTATAAAATTAGTTTTTGAAAAATTTACTGTAGAAAAGGCAATCCCTGGGATATTTAAAATTTGCGACAGTATAAAATTATTTTTTGAATAATTTACTATAGAAAAGGCAATCCCTGGCGCAATTAAAATTTGCGACAGTAAAAAATTATTTTTTGAATAATTTACTATAGAAAAGTCAATCCCTGGCGCACATAAAATTTGCGACAGTAAAAAATTATTTTTTGAATAATTTACTATAGAAAAGGCAATCCCTGGCGCAATTAAAATTTGCGACAGTAAAAAATTATTTTTTGAATAATTTACTATAGAAAAGTCAATCCCTGGCGCACATAAAATTTGCGACAGTAAAAAATTATTTTTTGAATAATTTACTATAGAAAAGTCAATCCCTGGCGCAATTAAAATTTGCGACAGTATAAAATTAGTTTTTGAATAATTTACTATAGAAAAGGCAATCCCTGGCGCACATAAGATTTGTGACAGTTGAAAATTATTTTTTGAATAATTTACTATAGAAAAGGCAATCCCTGGCGCACATAAAATTTGCGACAGTAGAAAATTAGTTTTTGAAAAATTTACTATATAAAAGGCAATCCCTGGCGTAATTAAAATTTGCGACAGTAGAAAATTATTTTTTGAATAATTTACTATAGAAAAGGCAATCCCTGGCGCAATTAAAATTTGCGACAGTAGAAAATTATTTTTTGAATAATTTACTATAGAAAAGGCAATCCCTGGGATATTTAAAATTTGCGACAGTATAAAATTATTTTTTGAATAATTTACTATAGAAAAGTCAATCCCTGGCGCACATAAAATTTGCGACAGTATAAAATTATTTTTTGAATAATTTACTATAGAAAAGTCAATCCATGGCGCACATAAAATTTGCGACAGTAGAAAATTATTTTTTGAATAATTTACTGTAGAAAAGGCAATCCCTGGGATATTTAAAATTTGCGACAGTAGAAAATTATTTTTTGAAAAATTTACTATATAAAAGGCAAGTCCCTGGCGCAATTAAAATTTGCGACAGTAAAAAATTAGTTTTTGAATAATTTACTATAGAAAAGGCAATCCCTGGCGCACATAAAATTTGCGACAGTATAAAATTATTTTTTGAATAATTTACTATAGAAAAGGCAATCCCTGGCGCAATTAAAATTTGTGACAGTATAAAATTAGTTTTTGAATAATTTACTGTAGAAAAGGCAATCCCTGGGATATTTAAAATTTGCGACAGTAGAAAATTATTTTTTGAATAATTTACTGTAGAAAAGGCAATCCCTGGGATATTTAAAATTTGCGACAGTATAAAATTATTTTTTGAATAATTTCCTATAGAAAAGGCAATCCCTGGCGCAATTAAAATTTGCGACAGTTGAAAATTATTTTTTGAAAAATTTACTATAGAAAAGGCAATCCCTGGCGCACATAAAATTTGCGACAGTAAAAAATTATTTTTTGAATAATTTACTGTAGAAAAGGCAATCCCTGGGATATTTAAAATTTGCGACAGTATAAAATTATTTTTTGAATAATCTACTATAGAAAAGTCAATCCCTGGCGCACATAAAATTTGCGACAGTATAAAATTATTTTTTGAATAATTTACTATAGAAAAGGCAATCCCTGGCGCAATTAAAATTTGTGACAGTATAAAATTAGTTTTTGAATAATTTACTATAGAAAAGGCAATCCCTGGCGCAATTAAAATTTGTGACAGTTGAAAATTATTTTTTGAATAATTTACTATAGAAAAAGCAATCCCTGGCGTAATTAAAATTTGCGACAGTATAAAATTATTTTTTGAATAATTTACTATAGAAAAGGCAATCCCTGGCGCAATTAAAATTTGTGACAGTTGAAAATTATTTTTTGAATAATTTACTATAGAAAAGGCAATCCCTGGCGCAATTAAAATTTGTGACAGTATAAAATTATTTTTTGAATAATTTACTATAGAAAAGGCAATCCCTGGCGTAATTAAAATTTGCGACAGTATAAAATTATTTTTTGAATAATTTACTATAGAAAAGGCAATCCCTGGCGCAATTAAAATTTGTGACAGTATAAAATTATTTTTTGAATAATTTACTATAGAAAAGGCAATCCCTGGCGTAATTAAAATTTGCGACAGTATAAAATTAGTTTTTGAAAAATTTACTATATAAAAGGCAATCCCTGGCGTAATTAAAATTTGCGACAGTATAAAATTATTTTTTGAATAATTTACTATAGAAAAGGCAATCCCTGGCGCAATTAAAATTTGTGACAGTATAAAATTAGTTTTTGAATAATTTACTATAGAAAAGGCAATCCCTGGCGCAATTAAAATTTGCGACAGTATAAAATTAGTTTTTGAAAAATTTACTATATAAAAGGCAATCCCTGGCGCACATAAAATTTGCGACAGTATAAAATTAGTTTTTGAAAAATTTACTATAGAAAAGGCAATCCCTGGCGCACATAAAATTTGCGACAGTATAAAATTAGTTTTTGAAAAATTTACTATATAAAAGGCAATCCCTGGCGTAATTAAAATTTGCGACAGTATAAAATTATTTTTTGAATAATTTACTATAGAAAAGGCAATCCCTGGCGCAATTAAAATTTGTGACAGTATAAAATTAGTTTTTGAATAATTTACTATAGAAAAGGCAATCCCTGGCGCAATTAAAATTTGCGACAGTATAAAATTAGTTTTTGAAAAATTTACTATATAAAAGGCAATCCCTGGCGCAATTAAAATTTGTGACAGTTGAAAATTATTTTTTGAATAATTTACTATAGAAAAGGCAATCCCTGGCGCAATTAAAATTTGCGACAGTATAAAATTAGTTTTTGAAAAATTTACTATAGAAAAGGCAATCCCTGGCGTAATTAAAATTTGTGACAGTTGAAAATTATTTTTTGAATAATTTACTATAGAAAAGGCAATCCCTGGCGTAATTAAAATTTGCGACAGTATAAAATTATTTTTTGAATAATTTACTGTAGAAAAGGCAATCCCTGGCGTAATTAAAATTTGCGACAGTATAAAATTATTTTTTGAATAATTTACTATAGAAAAGGCAATCCCTGGCGCAATTAAAATTTGCGACAGTATAAAATTATTTTTTGAATAATTTACTATAGAAAAGTCAATCCCTGGCGCAATTAAAATTTGCGACAGTAGAAAATTATTTTTTGAATAATTTACTATAGAAAAGGCAATCCCTGGCGCACATAAAATTTGCGACAGTAAAAAATTATTTTTTGAATAATTTACTATAGAAAAGTCAATCCCTGGCGCAATTAAAATTTGCGACAGTAGAAAATTAGTTTTTGAAAAATTTACTATAGAAAAGGCAATCCCTGGCGCAATTAAAATTTGTGACAGTTGAAAATTATTTTTTGAATAATTTACTGTAGAAAAGGCAATCCCTGGGATATTTAAAATTTGCGACAGTAGAAAATTATTTTTTGAATAATTTACTATAGAAAAGGCAATCCCTGGCGCAATTAAAATTTGCGACAGTATAAAATTATTTTTTGAATAATTTACTATAGAAAAGTCAATCCCTGGCGCAATTAAAATTTGCGACAGTATAAAATTATTTTTTGAATAATTTACTATAGAAAAGGCAATCCCTGGCGCAATTAAAATTTGCGAGAGTATAAAATTATTTTTTGAATAATTTACTATAGAAAAGTCAATCCCTGGCGCAATTAAAATTTGCGACAGTAGCGACAGTAGAAAATTAGTTTTTGAAAAATTTACTATAGAAAAGGCAATCCCTGGCGCAATTAAAATTTGTGACAGTTGAAAATTATTTTTTTGAATAATTTACTGTAGAAAAGTCAATCCCTGGCGCAATTAAAATTTGCGACAGTAGAAAATTAGTTTTTGAAAAATTTACTATAGAAAAGGCAATCCCTGGCGCAATTAAAATTTGTGACAGTTGAAAATTATTTTTTGAATAATTTACTGTAGAAAAGGCAATCCCTGGGATATTTAAAATTTGCGACAGTATAAAATTATTTTTTGAATAATTTACTATATAAAAGGCAATCCCTGGGATATTTAAAATTTGCGACAGTAGAAAATTATTTTTTGAATAATTTACTATAGAAAAGGCAATCCCTGGCGCAATTAAAATTTGTGACAGTAGAAAATTAGTTTTTGAATAATTTACTATAGAAAAGGCAATCCCTGGCGTAATTAAAATTTGCGACAGTATAAAATTATTTTTTGAATAATTTACTGTAGAAAAGGCAATCCCTGGGATATTTAAAATTTGCGACAGTATAAAATTAGTTTTTGAATAATTTACTATAGAAAAGGCAATCCCTGGCGCAATTAAAATTTGTGATAGTTGAAAATTATTTTTTTGAATAATTTACTGTAGAAAAGGCAATCCCTGGCGCAATTAAAATTTGTGATAGTTGAAAATTATTTTTTGAATAATTTACTGTAGAAAAGGCAATCCCTGGCGCAATTAAAATTTGTGACAGTTGAAAATTATTTTTTGAATAATTTACTATATAAAAGGCAATCCCTGGCGCAATTAAAATTTGTGACAGTTGAAAATTATTTTTTGAATAATTTACTATAGAAAAGGCAAACCCTGGCGCAATTAAAATTTGCGACAGTAGAAAATTATTTTTTGAATAATTTACTATAGAAAAGGCAATCCCTGGCGCACATAAAATTTGCGACAGTAAAAAATTATTTTTTGAATAATTTACTATAGAAAAGGCAATCCCTGGCGTAATTAAAATTTGCGACAGTAGAAAATTATTTTTTGAATAATTTACTGTAGAAAAGGCAATCCCTGGCGCAATTAAAATTTGCGACAGTAGAAAATTATTTTTTGAATAATTTACTATAGAAAAGGCAATCCCTGGCGCACATAAAATTTGCGACAGTAAAAAATTATTTTTTGAATAATTTACTATAGAAAAGGCAATCCCTGGCGTAATTAAAATTTGCGACAGTAGAAAATTAGTTTTTGAATAATTTACTATAGAAAAGGCAATCCCTGGCGCACATAAAATTTGTGACAGTTGAAAATTATTTTTTGAATAATTTACTATAGAAAAGGCAATCCCTGGGATATTTAAAATTTGCGACAGTAGAAAATTATTTTTTGAATAATTTACTATAGAAAAGGCAATCCCTGGCGCAATTAAAATTTGCGACAGTAGAAAATTATTTTTTGAATAATTTACTATAGAAAAGTCAATCCCTGGCGCAATTAAAATTTGCGACAGTATAAAATTAGTTTTTGAATAATTTACTATAGAAAAGGCAATCCCTGCGCACATAAAATTTGCGACAGTATAAAATTATTTTTTGAATAATTTACTATAGAAAAGGCAATCCCTGGCGCACATAAAATTTGTGACAGTTGAAAATTATTTTTTGAATAATTTACTATAGAAAAGGCAATCCCTGGCGCACATAAAATTTGCGACAGTAAAAAATTATTTTTTGAATAATTTACTGTAGAAAAGGCAATCCCTGGGATATTTAAAATTTGCGACAGTAGAAAATTATTTTTTGAAAAATTTACTATATAAAAGGCAATCCCTGGCGCAATTAAAATTTGTGACAGTTGAAAATTCTTTTTTGAATAATTTACTATAGAAAAGGCAATCCCTGGCGCACATAAAATTTGTGACAGTTGAAAATTATTTTTTGAATAATTTACTATAGAAAAGGCAATCCCTGGCGCACATAAAATTTGCGACAGTAAAAAATTATTTTTTGAATAATTTACTGTAGAAAAGGCAATCCCTGGGATATTTAAAATTTGCGACAGTATAAAATTATTTTTTGAATAATTTACTATAGAAAAGTCAATCCCTGGCGCACATAAAATTTGTGACAGTTGAAAATTATTTTTTGAATAATTTACTGTAGAAAAGGCAATCCCTGGCGTAATTAAAATTTGCGACAGTAGAAAATTATTTTTTGAATAATTTACTATAGAAAAGGCAATCCCTGGCGCACATAAAATTTGTGACAGTTGAAAAATATTTTTTGAATAATTTACTATTGAAAAGGCAATCCCTGGCGCACATAAAATTTGCGACAGTAGAAAATTATTTTTTGAATAATTTACTATAGAAAAGGCAATCCCTGGCGTAATTAAAATTTGCGACAGTAGAAAATTATTTTTTGAATAATTTACTATAGAAAAGGCAATCCCTGGCGCACATAAAATTTGTGACAGTTGAAAATTATTTTTTGAATAATTTACTATAGAAAAGGCAATCCCTGGCGCACATAAAATTTGCGACAGTAGAAAATTATTTTTTGAATAATTTACTATAGAAAAGGCAATCCCTGGCGCAATTAAAATTTGCGACAGTATAAAATTATTTTTTGAATAATTTACTATAGAAAAGTCAATCCCTGGCGCACATAAAATTTGTGACAGTTGAAAATTATTTTTTGAATAATTTACTATAGAAAAGTCAATCCCTGGCGAAATTAAAATTTGCGACAGTAGAAAATTATTTTTTGAATAATTTACTATAGAAAAGGCAATCCCTGGCGCACATAAAATTTGCGACAGTATAAAATTATTTTTTGAATAATTTACTATAGAAAAGGCAATCCCTGGCGTAATTAAAATTTGCGACAGTAGAAAATTATTTTTTGAATAATTTACTATAGAAAAGGCAATCCCTGGCGTAATTAAAATTTGCGACAGTAGAAAATTATTTTTTGAATAATTTACTATAGAAAAGGCAATCCCTGGCGCACATAAAATTTGTGACAGTTGAAAATTATTTTTTGAATAATTTACTATAGAAAAGGCAATCCCTGGCGCACATAAAATTTGCGACAGTAGAAAATTATTTTTTGAATAATTTACTATAGAAAAGGCAATCCCTGGCGCAATTAAAATTTGCGACAGTAGAAAATTATTTTTTGAATAATTTACTATAGAAAAGGCAATCCCTGGGATATTTAAAATTTGCGACAGTAGAAAATTATTTTTTGAATAATTTACTATAGAAAAGGCAATCCCTGGCGCAATTAAAATTTGCGACAGTAGAAAATTATTTTTTGAATAATTTACTATAGAAAAGTCAATCCCTGGCGCAATTAAAATTTGCGACAGTAGAAAATTATTTTTTGAATAATTTACTGTAGAAAAGGCAATCCCTGGGATATTTAAAATTTGCGACAGTATAAAATTATTTTTTGAATAATTTACTATAGAAAAGGCAATCCCTGGCGCACATAAAATTTGTGACAGTTGAAAATTATTTTTTGAATAATTTACTATAGAAAAGGCAATCCCTGGCGCACATAAAATTTGCGACAGTAAAAAATTATTTTTTGAATAATTTACTGTAGAAAAGGCAATCCCTGGCGCACATAAAATTTGCGACAGTAAAAAATTATTTTTTGAATAATTTACTGTAGAAAAGGCAATCCCTGGGATATTTAAAATTTGTGACAGTAGAAAATTAGTTTTTGAATAATTTACTATAGAAAAGGCAATCCCTGGCGCAATTAAAATTTGTGACAGTAGAAAATTAGTTTTTGAAAAATTTACTATAGAAAAGGCAATCCCTGGGATATTTAAAATTTGCGACAGTAGAAAATTATTTTTTGAATAATTTACTATAGAAAAGGCAATCCCTGGCGCACATAAAATTTGTGACAGTTGAAAATTATTTTTTGAATAATTTACTATAGAAAAGGCAATCCCTGGCGCACATAAAATTTGCGACAGTAAAAAATTATTTTTTGAATAATTTACTATAGAAAAGGCAATCCCTGGCGCACATAAAATTTGCGACAGTATAAAATTAGTTTTTGAAAAATTTACTATATAAAAGGCAATCCCTGGCGCAATTAAAATTTGTGACAGTAGAAAATTAGTTTTTGAATAATTTACTATAGAAAAGGCAATCCCTGGCGCAATTAAAATTTGTGACAGTAGAAAATTAGTTTTTGAAAAATTTACTATAGAAAAGGCAATCCCTGGCGCACATAAAATTTGCGACAGTATAAAATTAGTTTTTGAATAATTTACTATAGAAAAGGCAATCCCTGGCGCACATAAAATTTGCGACAGTATAAAATTAGTTTTTGAAAAATTTACTATATAAAAGGCAATCCCTGGGATATTTAAAATTTGCGACAGTAGAAAATTATTTTTTGAATAATTTACTATAGAAAAGGCAATCCCTGGCGTAATTAAAATTTGCGACAGTATAAAATTATTTTTTGAATAATTTACTATAGAAAAGGCAATCCCTGGTATATTTAAAATTTGCGACAGTATAAAATTATTTTTTGAATAATTTACTATAGAAAAGGCAATCCCTGGCGCAATTAAAATTTGTGACAGTATAAAATTAGTTTTTGAATAATTTACTATAGAAAAGGCAATCCCTGGGATATTTAAAATTTGCGACAGTATAAAATTATTTTTTGAATAATTTACTGTAGAAAAGGCAATCCCTGGTATATTTAAAATTTGCGACAGTATAAAATTATTTTTTGAATAATTTACTATAGAAAAGGCAATCCCTGGCGCAATTAAAATTTGTGACAGTATAAAATTAGTTTTTGAATAATTTACTATAGAAAAGGCAATCCCTGGGATATTTAAAATTTGCGACAGTATAAAATTATTTTTTGAATAATTTACTGTAGAAAAGGCAATCCCTGGGATATTTAAAATTTGCGACAGTAGAAAATTATTTTTTGAATAATTTACTATAGAAAAGGCAATCCCTGGCGCAATTAAAATTTGTGACAGTAGAAAATTAGTTTTTGAAAAATTTACTATAGAAAAGGCAATCCCTGGCGCAATTAAAATTTGTGACAGTTGAAAATTATTTTTTGAATAATTTACTGTAGAAAAGGCAATCCCTGGGATATTTAAAATTTGCGACAGTAGAAAAGTATTTTTTGAATAATTTACTATAGAAAAGGCAATCCCTGGCGCAATTAAAATTTGTGACAGTAGAAAATTAGTTTTTGAAAAATTTACTATAGAAAAGGCAATCCCTGGGATATTTAAAATTTGCGACAGTAGAAAATTATTTTTTGAATAATTTACTGTAGAAAAGGCAATCCCTGGGATATTTAAAATTTGCGACAGTAGAAAATTAGTTTTTGAAAAATTTACTATAGAAAAGGCAATCCCTGGCGCAATTAAAATTTGTGACAGTTGAAAATTATTTTTTGAATAATTTACTATAGAAAAGGCAATCCCTGGCGCACATAAAATTTGCGACAGTATAAAATTAGTTTTAGAAAAATTTACTATATAAAAGGCAATCCCTGGCGCACATAAAATTTGTGACAGTTGAAAATTATTTTTTGAATAATTTACTATAGAAAAGGCAATCCCTGGCGCACATAAAATTTGCGACAGTATAAAATTATTTTTTGAATAATTTACTATAGAAAAGGCAATCCCTGGCGCAATTAAAATTTGTGACAGTAGAAAATTAGTTTTTGAAAAATTTACTATAGAAAAGGCAATCCCTGGGATATTTAAAATTTGCGACAGTATAAAATTAGTTTTTGAATAATTTACTATAGAAAAGGCAATCCCTGGGATATTTAAAATTTGTGACAGTAGAAAATTAGTTTTTGAAAAATTTACTATAGAAAAGGCAATCCCTGGCGCACATAAAATTTGCGACAGTATAAAATTATTTTTTGAATAATTTACTATAGAAAAGGCAATCCCTGGCGCACATAAAATTTGCGACAGTAAAAAATTATTTTTTGAATAATTTACTATAGAAAAGTCAATCCCTGGCGCACATAAAATTTGTGACAGTAAAAAATTATTTTTTGAATAATTTACTATAGAAAAGGCAATCCGTGGCGCACATAAAATTTGCGACAGTAAAAAATTAGTTTTTGAATAATTTACTATAGAAAAGGCAATCCCTGGCGCAATTAAAATTTGTGACAGTTGAAAATTATTTTTTGAATAATTTACTATAGAAAAGGCAATCCCTGGCGCAATTAAAATTTGTGACAGTTGAAAATTATTTTTTGAATAATTTACTGTAGAAAAGGCAATCCCTGGGATATTTAAAATTTGCGACAGTATAAAATTATTTTTTGAATAATTTACTGTAGAAAAGGCAATCCCTGGCGTAATTAAAATTTGCGACAGTAGAAAATTATTTTTTGAATAATTTACTATAGAAAAGTCAATCCCTGGCGCACATAAAATTTGCGACAGTATAAAATTAGTTTTTGAAAAATTTACTATAGAAAAGGCAATCCCTGGCGCAATTAAAATTTGTGACAGTTGAAAATTATTTTTTGAATAATTTACTGTAGAAAAGGCAATCCCTGGGATATTTAAAATTTGCGACAGTAGAAAATTATTTTTTGAATAATTTACTGTAGAAAAGGCAATCCCTGGTGTAATTAAAATTTGCGACAGTAGAAAATTATTTTTTGAATAATTTACTATAGAAAAGTCAATCCCTGGCGCACATAAAATTTGCGACAGTATAAAATTAGTTTTTGAAAAATTTACTATAGAAAAGGCAATCCCTGGCGCAATTAAAATTTGTGACAGTTGAAAATTATTTTTTGAATAATTTACTATAGAAAAGGCAATCCCTGGGATATTTAAAATTTGCGACAGTATAAAATTATTTTTTGAATAATTTACTGTAGAAAAGGCAATCCCTGGCGTAAGTAAAATTTGCGACAGTAGAAAATTATTTTTTGAATAATTTACTATAGAAAAGTCAATCCCTGGCGCACATAAAATTTGCGACAGTAAAAAATTATTTTTTGAATAATTTACTATAGAAAAGGCAATCCCTGGCGCACATAAAATTTGCGACAGTTGAAAATTATTTTTTGAATAATTTACTATAGAAAAGGCAATCCCTGGGATATTTAAAATTTGCGACAGTATAAAATTATTTTTTGAATAATTTACTGTAGAAAAGGCAATCCCTGGCGTAATTAAAATTTGCGACAGTAGAAAATTATTTTTTGAATAATTTACTATAGAAAAGTCAATCCCTGGCGCACATAAAATTTGCGACAGTATAAAATTAGTTTTTGAAAAATTTACTATAGAAAAGGCAATCCCTGGCGCAATTAAAATTTGTGACAGTTGAAAATTATTTTTTGAATAATTTACTGTAGAAAAGGCAATCCCTGGGATATTTAAAATTTGCGACAGTAGAAAATTATTTTTTGAATAATTTACTATAGAAAAGGCAATCCCTGGCGCAATTAAAATTTGTGACAGTAGAAAATTAGTTTTTGAAAAATTTACTATAGAAAAGGCAATCCCTGGGATATTTAAAATTTGCGACAGTAGAAAATTATTTTTTGAATAATTTACTGTAGAAAAGGCAATCCCTGGGATATTTAAAATTTGCGACAGTAGAAAATTAGTTTTTGAAAAATTTACTATAGAAAAGGCAATCCCTGGCGCAATTAAAATTTGTGACAGTTGAAAATTATTTTTTGAATAATTTACTATAGAAAAGGCAATCCCTGGCGCACATAAAATTTGTGACAGTAAAAAATTATTTTTTGAATAATTTACTATAGAAAAGGCAATCCCTGGCGTAATTAAAATTTGCGACAGTTGAAAATTATTTTTTGAATAATTTACTATAGAAAAGGCAATCCCTGGCGCAATTAAAATTTGTGACAGTAGAAAATTATTTTTTGAATAATTTACTGTAGAAAAGGCAATCCCTGGCGCAATTAAAATTTGCGACAGTATAAAATTAGTTTTTGAAAAATTTACTGTAGAAAAGGCAATCCCTGGCGCAATTAAAATTTGTGACAGTAGAAAATTAGTTTTTGAATAATTTACTGTAGAAAAGGCAATCCCTGGGATATTTAAAATTTGCGACAGTAAAAAATTAGTTTTTGAAAAATTTACTATAGAAAAGGCAATCCCTGGCGTAATTAAAATTTGCGACAGTATAAAATTAGTTTTTGAAAAATTTACTGTAGAAAAGGCAATCCCTGGCGCAATTAAAATTTGTGACAGTAGAAAATTAGTTTTTGAAAAATTTACTATAGAAAAGGCAATCCCTGGCGCACATAAAATTTGTGACAGTTGAAAATTAGTTTTTGAATAATTTACTATAGAAAAGGCAATCCCTGGCGCACATAAAATTTGCGACAGTAGAAAATTATTTTTTGAATAATTTACTGTAGAAAAGGCAATCCCTGGGATATTTAAAATTTGCGACAGTATAAAATTATTTTTTGAATAATTTACTATAGAAAAGGCAATCCCTGGCGTAATTAAAATTTGCGACAGTAGAAAATTATTTTTTGAATAATTTACTATAGAAAAGGCAATCCCTGGCGCAATTAAAATTTGCGACAGTAGAAAATTATTTTTTGAATAATTTACTGTAGAAAAGGCAATCCCTGGGATATTTAAAATTTGCGACAGTATAAAATTATTTTTTGAATAATTTACTATAGAAAAGTCAATCCCTGGCGCACATAAAATTTGTGACAGTTGAAAATTATTTTTTGAATAATTTACTATAGAAAAGGCAATCCCTGGCGCAATTAAAATTTGTGACAGTAGAAAATTATTTTTTGAATAATTTACTATAGAAAAGTCAATCCCTGGCGCAATTAAAATTTGTGACAGTTGAAAATTAGTTTTTGAATAATTTACTATAGAAAAGGCAATCCCTGGCGCACATAAAATTTGCGACAGTATAAAATTATTTTTTGAATAATTTACTATAGAAAAGGCAATCCCTGGCGCAATTAAAATTTGTGACAGTAGAAAATTATTTTTTGAATAATTTACTATAGAAAAGTCAATCCCTGGCGCAATTAAAATTTGTGACAGTTGAAAATTAGTTTTTGAATAATTTACTATAGAAAAGGCAATCCCTGGCGCACATAAAATTTGCGACAGTATAAAATTATTTTTTGAATAATTTACTATAGAAAAGGCAATCCCTGGCGCACATAAAATTTGCGACAGTATAAAATTATTTTTTGAATAATTTACTATAGAAAAGGCAATCCCTGGCGTAATTAAAATTTGCGACAGTAGAAAATTATTTTTTGAATAATTTACTATAGAAAAGGCAATCCCTGGCGCAATTAAAATTTGCGACAGTAGAAAATTATTTTTTGAATAATTTACTATAGAAAAGGCAATCCCTGGGATATTTAAAATTTGCGACAGTATAAAATTATTTTTTTAATAATTTACTATAGAAAAGTCAATCCCTGGCGCACATAAAATTTGTGACAGTTGAAAATTATTTTTTGAATAATTTACTGTAGAAAAGGCAATCCCTGGGATATTTAAAATTTGCGACAGTAGAAAATTATTTTTTGAATAATTTACTGTAGAAAAGGCAATCCCTGGCGCACATAAAATTTGCGACAGTAAAAAATTATTTTTTGAATAATTTACTGTAGAAAAGGCAATCCCTGGGATATTTAAAATTTGCGACAGTAGAAAATTATTTTTTGAATAATTTACTATAGAAAAGGCAATCCCTGGCGCAATTAAAATTTGCGACAGTAGAAAATTATTTTTTGAATAATTTACTGTAGAAAAGGCAATCCCTGGGATATTTAAAATTTGCGACAGTATAAAATTATTTTTTGAATAATTTACTATAGAAAAGTCAATCCCTGGCGCACATAAAATTTGTGACAGTTGAAAATTATTTTTTGAAAAATTTACTATAGAAAAGGCAATCCCTGGCGCAATTAAAATTTGTGACAGTTGAAAATTAGTTTTTGAAAAATTTACTATAGAATAGGCAATCCCTGGCGCACATAAAATTTGCGACAGTAAAAAATTATTTTTTGAATAATTTACTATAGAAAAGGCAATCCCTGGCGCACATAAAATTTGCGACAGTATAAAATTAGTTTTTGAAAAATGTACTATAGAAAAGGCAATCCCTGGCGCAATTAAAATTTGTGACAGTTGAAAATTATTTTTTGAATAATTTACTGTAGAAAAGGCAATCCCTGGGATATTTAAAATTTGCGACAGTAGAAAATTAGTTTTTGAATAATTTACTGTAGAAAAGGCAATCCCTGGGATATTTAAAATTTGCGACAGTAGAAAATTAGTTTTTGAAAAATTTACTATAGAAAAGGCAATCCCTGGCGTAATTAAAATTTGCGACAGTATAAAATTAGTTTTTGAAAAATTTACTGTAGAAAAGGCAATCCCTGGCGCAATTAAAATTTGTGACAGTAGAAAATTAGTTTTTGAAAAATTTACTATAGAAAAGGCAATCCCTGGCGCACATAAAATTTGCGACAGTAAAAAATTATTTTTTGAATAATTTACTGTAGAAAAGGCAATCCCTGGGATATTTAAAATTAGCGACAGTAGAAAATTATTTTTTGAATAATTTACTATAGAAAAGGCAATCCCTGGCGCAATTAAAATTTGTGACAGTTGAAAATTATTTTTTGAATAATTTACTATAGAAAAGGCAATCCCTGGCGCACATAAAATTTGCGACAGTAAAAAATTATTTTTTGAATAATTTACTATAGAAAAGGCAATCCCTGGCGCAATTAAAATTTGTGACAGTATAAAATTAGTTTTTGAATAATTTACTATAGAAAAGGCAATCCCTGGGATATTTAAAATTTGCGACAGTATAAAATTAGTTTTTGAATAATTTACTATAGAAAAGGCAATCCCTGGCGCACATAAAATTTGCGACAGTATAAAATTATTTTTTGAATAATTTACTATAGAAAAGGCAATCCCTGGCGTAATTAAAATTTGCGACAGTAGAAAATTATTTTTTGAATAATTTACTGTAGAAAAGGCAATCCCTGGCGCAATTAAAATTTGCGACAGTATAAAATTAGTTTTTGAAAAATTTACTATAGAAAAGGCAATCCCTGGCGCAATTAAAATTTGTGACAGTATAAAATTATTTTTTGAATAATTTACTATAGAAAAGGCAATCCCTGGCGTAATTAAAATTTGCGACAGTAGAAAATTATTCTTTGAATAATTTACTGTAGAAAAGGCAATCCCTGGCGCAATTAAAATTTGTGACAGTTGAAAATTATTTTTTGAATAATTTACTATAGAAAAGGCAATCCCTGGCGCAATTAAAATTTGTGACAGTTGAAAATTATTTTTTGAATAATTTACTATATAAAAGGCAATCCCTGGCGTAATTAAAATTTGCGACAGTAGAAAATTAGTTTTTGAAAAATTTACTATAGAAAAGGCAATCCCTGGCGCACATAAAATTTGCGACAGTAAAAAATTATTTTTTGAATAATTTACTATAGAAAAGGCAATCCCTGGCGCAATTAAAATTTGCGACAGTATAAAATTAGTTTTTGAATAATTTACTATAGAAAAGTCAATCCCTGGCGCAATTAAAATTTGTGACAGTTGAAAATTATTTTTTGAATAATTTACTATAGAAAAGGCAATCCCTGGCGCAATTAAAATTTGCGACAGTATAAAATTAGTTTTTGAAAAATTTACTATATAAAAGGCAATCCCTGGCGCAATTAAAATTTGCGACAGTAGAAAATTATTTTTTGAATAATTTACTATAGAAAAGGCAATCCCTGGCGTAATTAAAATTTGCGACAGTAGAAAATTATTTTTTGAATAATTTACTATAGAAAAGGCAATCCCTGGCGCAATTAAAATTTGTGACAGTTGAAAATTATTTTTTGAATAATTTACTATAGAAAAGGCAATCCCTGGCGCAATTAAAATTTGTGACAGTTGAAAATTATTTTTTGAATAATTTACTATAGAAAAGGCAATCCCTGGCGCACATAAAATTTGCGACAGTAAAAAATTAGTTTTTGAAAAATTTACTATAGAAAAGGCAATCCCTGGCGCAATTAAAATTTGTGACAGTTGAAAATTATTTTTTGAATAATTTACTATAGAAAAGGCAATCCCTGGCGCAATTAAAATTTGTGACAGTTGAAAATTATTTTTTGAATAATTTACTGTAGAAAAGGCAATCCCTGGCGCAATTAAAATTTGTGACAGTAAAAAATTATTTTTTGAATAATTTACTATAGAAAAGGCAATCCCTGGCGCAATTAAAATTTGCGACAGTAAAAAATTATTTTTTGAATAATTTACTATAGAAAAGTCAATCCCTGGCGCAATTAAAATTTGTGACAGTTGAAAATTATTTTTTGAATAATTTACTATAGAAAAGTCAATCCCTGGCGCAATTAAAATTTGTGACAGTTGAAAATTATTTTTTGAATAATTTACTATAGAAAAGGCAATCCCTGGCGCACATAAAATTTGCGACAGTAAAAAATTATTTTTTGAATAATTTACTATAGAAAAGTCAATCCCTGGCGTAATTAAAATTTGCGACAGTATAAAATTAGTTTTTGAATAATTTACTATAGAAAAGGCAATCCCTGGCGCAATTAAAATTTGTGACAGTTGAAAATTATTTTTTGAATAATTTACTGTAGAAAAGGCAATCCCTGGCGTAATTAAAATTTGCGACAGTTGAAAATTAGTTTTTGAATAATTTACTATAGAAAAGGCAATCCCTGGCGCAATTAAAATTTGCGACAGTAGAAAATTATTTTTTGAATAATTTACTATAGAAAAGGCAATCCCTGGCGCAATTAAAATTTGTGACAGTTGAAAATTATTTTTTGAATAATTTACTATAGAAAAGGCAATCCCTGGCGCACATAAAATTTGCGACAGTATAAAATTAGTTTTTGAAAAATTTACTGTAGAAAAGGCAATCCCTGGCGTAATTAAAATTTGCGACAGTAGAAAATTATTTTTTGAATAATTTACTATAGAAAAGGCAATCCCTGGCGCAATTAAAATTTGCGACAGTATAAAATTAGTTTTTGAATAATTTACTATAGAAAAGGCAATCCCTGGCGCAATTAAAATTTGTGACAGTTGAAAATTATTTTTTGAATAATTTACTATAGAAAAGGCAATCCCTGGCGCAATTAAAATTTGCGACAGTATAAAATTAGTTTTTGAAAAATTTACTATATAAAAGGCAATCCCTGGCGCAATTAAAATTTGTGACAGTTGAAAATTATTTTTTGAATAATTTACTATAGAAAAGGCAATCCCTGGCGCACATAAAATTTGCGACAGTATAAAATTAGTTTTTGAATAATTTACTATAGAAAAGTCAATCCCTGGCGCAATTAAAATTTGTGACAGTTGAAAATTATTTTTTGAATAATTTACTATAGAAAAGTCAATCCCTGGCGCAATTAAAATTTGTGACAGTTGAAAATTATTTTTTGAATAATTTACTATAGAAAAGGCAATCCCTGGCGCAATTAAAATTTGCGACAGTATAAAATTAGTTTTTGAATAATTTACTATAGAAAAGGCAATCCCTGGCGCAATTAAAATTTGTGACAGTAGAAAATTAGTTTTTGAAAAATTTACTATAGAAAAGGCAATCCCTGGCGCACATAAAATTTGCGACAGTATAAAATTATTTTTTGAATAATTTACTATAGAAAAGGCAATCCCTGGCGCAATTAAAATTTGTGACAGTAGAAAATTAGTTTTTGAAAAATTTACTATAGAAAAGGCAATCCCTGGCGCACATAAAATTTGCGACAGTATAAAATTATTTTTTGAATAATTTACTATAGAAAAGGCAATCCCTGGCGCAATTAAAATTTGCGACAGTATAAAATTAGTTTTTGAATAATTTACTATAGAAAAGGCAATCCCTGGCGCAATTAAAATTTGTGACAGTAGAAAATTAGTTTTTGAAAAATTTACTATAGAAAAGGCAATCCCTGGCGCACATAAAATTTGCGACAGTATAAAATTATTTTTTGAATAATTTACTATATAAAAGGCAATCCCTGGGATATTTAAAATTTGTGACAGTAGAAAATTAGTTTTTGAAAAATTTACTATAGAAAAGTCAATCCCTGGCGCAATTAAAATTTGTGACAGTTGAAAATTATTTTTTGAATAATTTACTATAGAAAAGGCAATCCCTGGCGCACATAAAATTTGCGACAGTAAAAAATTATTTTTTGAATAATTTACTATAGAAAAGTCAATCCCTGGCGCACATAAAATTTGCGACAGTAAAAAATTATTTTTTGAATAATTTACTATAGAAAAGTCAATCCCTGGCGCAATTAAAATTTGTGACAGTTGAAAATTATTTTTTGAATAATTTACTATAGAAAAGGCAATCCCTGGCGCACATAAAATTTGCGACAGTATAAAATTATTTTTTGAATAATTTACTATAGAAAAGGCAATCCCTGGCGTAATTAAAATTTGCGACAGTAGAAAATTATTTTTTGAATAATTTACTGTAGAAAAGGCAATCCCTGGCGCAATTAAAATTTGCGACAGTATAAAATTAGTTTTTGAATAATTTACTATAGAAAAGGCAATCCCTGGCGTAATTAAAATTTGCGACAGTATAAAATTAGTTTTTGAATAATTTACTGTAGAAAAGGCAATCCCTGGGATATTTAAAATTTGTGACAGTAGAAAATTAGTTTTTGAAAAATTTACTATAGAAAAGTCAATCCCTGGCGCAATTAAAATTTGTGACAGTTGAAAATTATTTTTTGAATAATTTACTATAGAAAAGGCAATCCCTGGCGCACATAAAATTTGCGACAGTAAAAAATTATTTTTTGAATAATTTACTATAGAAAAGTCAATCCCTGGCGCACATAAAATTTGCGACAGTAAAAAATTATTTTTTGAATAATTTACTATAGAAAAGTCAATCCCTGGCGCAATTAAAATTTGTGACAGTTGAAAATTATTTTTTGAATAATTTACTATAGAAAAGTCAATCCCTGGCGCACATAAAATTTGCGACAGTAAAAAATTATTTTTTGAATAATTTACTATAGAAAAGTCAATCCCTGGCGCAATTAAAATTTGTGACAGTTGAAAATTATTTTTTGAATAATTTACTATAGAAAAGGCAACCCTGGCGCACATAAAATTTGCGACAGTATAAAATTATTTTTTGAATAATTTACTATAGAAAAGGCAATCCCTGGCGTAATTAAAATTTGCGACAGTAGAAAATTATTTTTTGAATAATTTACTGTAGAAAAGGCAATCCCTGGCGCAATTAAAATTTGCGACAGTATAAAATTAGTTTTTGAATAATTTACTATAGAAAAGGCAATCCCTGGCGTAATTAAAATTTGCGACAGTATAAAATTAGTTTTTGAATAATTTACTATAGAAATGGCAATCCCTGGGATATTTAAAATTTGCGACAGTAGAAAATTATTTTTTGAATAATTTACTGTAGAAAAGGCAATCCCTGGGATATTTAAAATTTGCGACAGTAGAAAATTAGTTTTTGAATAATTTACTATAGAAAAGGCAATCCCTGGCGCACATAAAATTTGCGACAGTATAAAATTAGTTTTTGAATAATTTACTGTAGAAAAGGCAATCCCTGGGATATTTAAAATTTGCGACAGTAGAAAATTAGTTTTTGAAAAATTTACTATAGAAAAGGCAATCCCTGGCGCACATAAAATTTGCGACAGTATAAAATTATTTTTTGAATAATTTACTATAGAAAAGGCAATCCCTGGCGTAATTAAAATTTGCGACAGTAGAAAATTATTTTTTGAATAATTTACTGTAGAAAAGGCAATCCCTGGCGCAATTAAAATTTGCGACAGTATAAAATTATTTTTTGAATAATTTACTATAGAAAAGGCAATCCCTGGCGTAATTAAAATTTGCGACAGTAGAAAATTATTTTTTGAATAATTTACTGTAGAAAAGGCAATCCCTGGCGCAATTAAAATTTGCGACAGTATAAAATTAGTTTTTGAAAAATTTACTATATAAAAGGCAATCCCTGGCGCAATTAAAATTTGTGACAGTTGAAAATTAGTTTTTGAATAATTTACTATAGAAAAGGCAATCCCTGGGATATTTAAAATTTGCGACAGTAGAAAATATTTTTTGAATAATTTACTGTAGAAAAGGCAATCCCTGGGATATTTAAAATTTGCGACAGTAGAAAATTAGTTTTTGAATAATTTACTATAGAAAAGGCAATCCCTGGCGCACATAAAATTTGCGACAGTAAAAAATTATTTTTTGAATAATTTACTATAGAAAAGTCAATCCCTGGCGCACATAAAATTTGCGACAGTAAAAAATTATTTTTTGAATAATTTACTGTAGAAAAGGCAATCCCTGGCGTAATTAAAATTTGCGACAGTTGAAAATTAGTTTTTGAATAATTTACTATAGAAAAGGCAATCCCTGGCGCAATTAAAATTTGCGACAGTAGAAAATTATTTTTTGAATAATTTACTATAGAAAAGGCAATCCCTGGCGCAATTAAAATTTGTGACAGTTGAAAATTATTTTTTGAATAATTTACTATAGAAAAGTCAATCCCTGGCGCAATTAAAATTTGTGACAGTTGAAAATTATTTTTTGAATAATTTACTATAGAAAAGGCAATCCCTGGCGCACATAAAATTTGCGACAGTATAAAATTAGTTTTTGAAAAATTTACTGTAGAAAAGGCAATCCCTGGCGTAATTAAAATTTGCGACAGTAGAAAATTATTTTTTGAATAATTTACTATAGAAAAGGCAATCCCTGGCGCACATAAAATTTGCGACAGTATAAAATTATTTTTTGAATAATTTACTATAGAAAAGGCAATCCCTGGCGCAATTAAAATTTGCGACAGTAGAAAATTAGTTTTTGAATAATTTACTATAGAAAAGGCAATCCCTGGCGCAATTAAAATTTGTGACAGTTGAAAATTATTTTTTGAATAATTTACTATAGAAAAGGCAATCCCTGGCGCAATTAAAATTTGCGACAGTATAAAATTAGTTTTTGAAAAATTTACTATATAAAAGGCAATCCCTGGCGCAATTAAAATTTGTGACAGTTGAAAATTATTTTTTGAATAATTTACTATAGAAAAGGCAATCCCTGGCGCACATAAAATTTGCGACAGTATAAAATTATTTTTTGAATAATTTACTATAGAAAAGGCAATCCCTGGGATATTTAAAATTTGCGACAGTAGAAAATTAGTTTTTGAATAATTTACTATAGAAAAGGCAATCCCTGGCGCACATAAAATTTGCGACAGTATAAAATTATTTTTTGAATAATTTACTATAGAAAAGGCAATCCCTGGCGCAATTAAAATTTGTGACAGTATAAAATTAGTTTTTGAATAATTTACTATAGAAAAGGCAATCCCTGGGATATTTAAAATTTGCGACAGTAGAAAATTAGTTTTTGAATAATTTACTATAGAAAAGGCAATCCCTGGCGTAATTAAAATTTGCGACAGTATAAAAATATTTTTTGAATAATTTACTATAGAAAAGGCAATCCCTGGCGCAATTAAAATTTGCGACAGTAGAAAATTATTTTTTGAATAATTTACTGTAGAAAAGGCAATCCCTGGGATATTTAAAATTTGCGACAGTAGAAAATTAGTTTTTGAATAATTTACTATAGAAAAGGCAATCCCTGGGATATTTAAAATTTGCGACAGTAGAAAATTAGTTTTTGAAAAATTTACTATAGAAAAGGCAATCCCTGGCGTAATTAAAATTTGCGACAGTATAAAATTAGTTTTTGAATAATTTACTATAGAAAAGGCAATCCCTGGCGCAATTAAAATTTGTGACAGTTGAAAATTATTTTTTGAATAATTTACTGTAGAAAAGGCAATCCCTGGGATATTTAAAATTTGCGACAGTAGAAAATTAGTTTTTGAATAATTTACTGTAGAAAAGGCAATCCCTGGAATATTTAAAATTTGCGACAGTAGAAAATTAGTTTTTGAAAAATTTACTATAGAAAAGGCAATCCCTGGCGTAATTAAAATTTGGGACAGTATAAAATTAGTTTTTGAATAATTTACTATAGAAAAGGCAATCCCTGGCGCACATAAAATTTGTGACAGTTGAAAATTATTTTTTGAATAATTTACTATAGAAAAGGCAATCCCTGGCGCACATAAAATTTGCGACAGTAGAAAATTAGTTTTTGAAAAATTTACTATATAAAAGGCAATCCCTGGCGCAATTAAAATTTGCGACAGTAGAAAATTATTTTTTTTATAATTTACTATAGAAAAGTCAATCCCTGGCGCAATTAAAATTTGCGACAGTATAAAATTATTTTTTGAATAATTTACTATAGAAAAGGCAATCCCTGGCGCACATAAAATTTGCGACAGTAAAAAATTATTTTTTGAATAATTTACTGTAGAAAAGGCAATCCCTGGCGCACATAAAATTTGCGACAGTAAAAAATTATTTTTTGAATAATTTACTGTAGAAAAGGCAATCCCTGGCGTAATTAAAATTTGCGACAGTAGAAAATTAGTTTTTGAATAATTTACTATAGAAAAGGCAATCCCTGGGATATTTAAAATTTGCGACAGTATAAAATTATTTTTTGAATAATTTACTGTAGAAAAGTCAATCCCTGGCGCAATTAAAATTTGCGACAGTAAAAAATTATTTTTTGAATAATTTACTGTAGAAAAGGCAATCCCTGGGATATTTAAAATTTGCGACAGTATAAAATTATTTTTTGAATAATTTACTATAGAAAAGTCAATCCCTGGCGCACATAAAATTTGCGACAGTATAAAATTATTTTTTGAATAATTTACTATAGCAAAGGCAATCCCTGGCGCAATTAAAATTTGTGACAGTATAAAATTAGTTTTTGAATAATTTACTATAGAAAAGGCAATCCCTGGCGCACATAAAATTTGTGACAGTTGAAAATTATTTTTTGAATAATTTACTGTAGAAAAGGCAATCCCTGGGATATTTAAAATTTGCGACAGTATAAAATTAGTTTTTGAATAATTTACTATATAAAAGGCAATCCCTGGCGTAATTAAAATTTGCGACAGTATAAAATTATTTTTTGAGTAATTTACTATAGAAAAGGCAATCCCTGGCGCAATTAAAATTTGCGACAGTAGAAAATTATTTTTTGAATAATTTACTGTAGAAAAGGCAATCCCTGGGATATTTAAAATTTGCGACAGTAGAAAATTAGTTTTTGAATAATTTACTATAGAAAAGGCAATCCCTGGGATATTTAAAATTTGCGACAGTATAAAATTATTTTTTGAATAATTTACTATAGAAAAGTCAATCCCTGGCGCACATAAAATTTGTGACAGTTGAAAATTATTTTTTGAATAATTTACTGTAGAAAAGGCAATCCCTGGCGCAATTAAAATTTGCGACAGTAGAAAATTAGTTTTTGAATAATTTACTATAGAAAAGGCAATCCCTGGCGCACATAAAATTTGTGACAGTTGAAAATTATTTTTTGAATAATTTACTGTAGAAGAGGCAATCCCTGGGATATTTAAAATTTGCGACAGTAGAAAATTATTTTTTGAATAATTTACTATAGAAAAGGCAATCCCTGGCGCAATTAAAATTTGTGACAGTTGAAAATTATTTTTTGAATAATTTACTATAGAAAAGGCAATCCCTGGGATATTTAAAATTTGTGACAGTTGAAAATTATTTTTTGAATAATTTACTATAGAAAAGGCAATCCCTGGCGCACATAAAATTTGTGACAGTTGAAAATTATTTTTTGAATAATTTACTGTAGAAAAGGCAATCCCTGGGATATTTAAAATTTGCGACAGTATAAAATTAGTTTTTGAAAAATTTACTATATAAAAGGCAATCCCTGGCGTAATTAAAATTTGCGACAGTATAAAATTATTTTTTGAATAATTTACTATAGAAAAGGCAATCCCTGGCGCAATTAAAATTTGCGACAGTAGAAAATTAGTTTTTGAATAATTTACTATAGAAAAGGCAATCCCTGGCGCACATAAAATTTGTGACAGTTGAAAATTATTTTTTGAATAATTTACTGTAGAAAAGGCAATCCCTGGGATATTTAAAATTTGCGACAGTAGAAAATTATTTTTTGAATAATTTACTATAGAAAAGGCAATCCCTGGCGCAATTAAAATTTGCGACAGTATAAAATTAGTTTTTGAAAAATTTACTATATAAAAGGCAATCCCTGGCGTTATTAAAATTTGCGACAGTAGAAAATTATTTTTTGAATAATTTACTGTAGAAAAGGCAATCCCTGGGATATTTAAAATTTGCGACAGTAGAAAATTATTTTTTGAATAATTTACTATAGAAAAGGCAATCCCTGGCGCAATTAAAATTTGCGACAGTATAAAATTAGTTTTTGAAAAATTTACTATATAAAAGGCAATCCCTGGCGTAATTAAAATTTGCGACAGTATAAAATTATTTTTTGAATAATTTACTATAGAAAAGGCAATCCCTGGCGCAATTAAAATTTGCGACAGTAGAAAATTAGTTTTTGAATAATTTACTATAGAAAAGGCAATCCCTGGCGCACATAAAATTTGTTACAGTTGAAAATTATTTTTTGAATAATTTACTGTAGAAAAGGCAATCCCTGGGATATTTAAAATTTGCGACAGTAGAAAATTATTTTTTGAATAATTTACTATAGAAAAGGCAATCCCTGGCGCAATTAAAATTTGCGACAGTATAAAATTAGTTTTTGAAAAATTTACTATAGAAAAGGCAATCCCTGGCGTAATTAAAATTTGCGACAGTATAAAATTATTTTTTGAATAATTTACTATAGAAAAGGCAATCCCTGGCGCACATAAAATTTGTGACAGTTGAAAATTATTTTTTGAATAATTTACTGTAGAAAAGGCAATCCCTGGGATATTTAAAATTTGCGACAGTAGAAAATTATTTTTTGAATAATTTACTATAGAAAAGGCAATCCCTGGCGCAATTAAAATTTGCGACAGTATAAAATTATTTTTTGAATAATTTACTATAGAAAAGGCAATCCCTGGCGCAATTAAAATTTGTGACAGTTGAAAATTATTTTTTGAATAATTTACTGTAGAAAAGGCAATCCCTGGGATATTTAAAATTTGCGACAGTAAAAAATTATTTTTTGAATAATTTACTGTAGAAAAGGCAATCCCTGGGATATTTAAAATTTGCGACAGTAGAAAATTATTTTTTGAATAATTTACTGTAGAAAAGGCAATCCCTGGGATATTTAAAATTTGCGACAGTATAAAATTATTTTTTGAATAATTTACTATAGAAAAGGCAATCCCTGGCGCACATAAAATTTGCGACAGTATAAAATTATTTTTTGAATAATTTACTATAGAAAAGGCAATCCCTGGCGCAATTAAAATTTGTGACAGTTGAAAATTATTTTTTGAATAATTTACTATAGAAAAGGCAATCCCTGGCGCACATAAAATTTGCGACAGTATAAAATTAGTTTTTGAAAAATTTACTATAGAAAAGTCAATCCCTGGCGCACATAAAATTTGCGACAGTAAAAAATTATTTTTTGAATAATTTACTATAGAAAAGTCAATCCCTGGCGCAATTAAAATTTGCGACAGTATAAAATTATTTTTTGAATAATTTACTATAGAAAAGGCAATCCCTGGCGCACATAAAATTTGTGACAGTTGAAAATTATTTTTTGAATAATTTACTATAGAAAAGGCAATCCCTGGCGCACATAAAATTTGCGACAGTATAAAATTAGTTTTTGAAAAATTTACTGTAGAAAAGGCAATCCCTGGGATATTTAAAATTTGCGACAGTATAAAATTATTTTTTGAATAATTTACTATAGAAAAGGCAATCCCTGGCGCAATTAAAATTTGCGACAGTAAAAAATTATTTTTTGAATAATTTACTATAGAAAAGTCAATCCCTGGCGCACATAAAATTTGCGACAGTAAAAAATTATTTTTTGAATAATTTACTATAGAAAAGTCAATCCCTGGCGCAATTAAAATTTGCGACAGTATAAAATTAGTTTTTGAATAATTTACTATAGAAAAGGCAATCCCTGGCGCACATAAAATTTGTGACAGTTGAAAATTATTTTTTGAATAATTTACTATAGAAAAGGCAATCCCTGGCGCACATAAAATTTGCGACAGTAGAAAATTAGTTTTTGAAAAATTTACTATATAAAAGGCAATCCCTGGCGCAATTAAAATTTGCGACAGTAGAAAATTATTTTTTGAATAATTTACTGTAGAAAAGGCAATCCCTGGGATATTTAAAATTTGCGACAGTATAAAATTATTTTTTGAATAATTTACTGTAGAAAAGGCAATCCCTGGCGCAATTAAAATTTGTGACAGTATAAAATTAGTTTTTGAATAATTTACTATAGAAAAGGCAATCCCTGGGATTTTTAAAATTTGCGACAGTAAAAAATTATTTTTTGAATAATTTACTGTAGAAAAGGCAATCCCTGGGATTTTTAAAATTTGCGACAGTATAAAATTAGTTTTTGAAAAATTTACTATATAAAAGGCAATCCCTGGCGCAATTAAAATTTGTGACAATAGAAAATTATTTTTTGAATAATTTACTATAGAAAAGGCAATCCCTGGGATATTTAAAATTTGCGACAGTATAAAATTATTTTTTGAATAATTTACTGTAGAAAAGGCAATCCCTGGGATATTTAAAATTTGCGACAGTAGAAAATTAGTTTTTGAAAAATTTACTATAGAAAAGGCAATCCCTGGCGCACATAAAATTTGCGACAGTATAAAATTAGTTTTTGAAAAATTTACTATATAAAAGGCAATCCCTGGCGTAATTAAAATTTGCGACAGTAGAAAATTATTTTTTGAATAATTTACTGTAGAAAAGGCAATCCCTGGGATATTTAAAATTTGCGACAGTAGAAAATTAGTTTTTGAATAATTTACTATAGAAAAGGCAATCCCTGGGATATTTAAAATTTGCGACAGTATAAAATTATTTTTTGAATAATTTACTATAGAAAAGGCAATCCCTGGCGCAATTAAAATTTGCGACAGTAAAAAATTATTTTTTGAATAATTTACTATAGAAAAGGCAATCCCTGGCGCACATAAAATTTGCGACAGTAAAAAATTATTTTTTGAATAATTTACTATAGAAAAGTCAATCCCTGGCGCAATTAAAATTTGTGACAGTTGAAAATTATTTTTTGAATAATTTACTGTAGAAAAGGCAATCCCTGGGATATTTAAAATTTGCGACAGTAGAAAATTATTTTTTGAATAATTTACTATAGAAAAGGCAATCCCTGGCGCACATAAAATTTGCGACAGTAAAAAATTATTTTTTGAATAATTTACTGTAGAAAAGGCAATCCCTGGGATATTTAAAATTTGCGACAGTATAAAATTATTTTTTGAATAATTTACTATAGAAAAGTCAATCCCTGGCGCACATAAAATTTGCGACAGTAGAAAATTATTTTTTGAATAATTTACTGTAGAAAAGGCAATCCCTGGGATATTTAAAATTTGCGACAGTAGAAAATTAGTTTTTGAATAATTTACTATAGAAAAGGCAATCCCTGGCGCACATAAAATTTGCGACAGTAGAAAATTAGTTTTTGAATAATTTACTATAGAAAAGGCAATCCCTGGCGC
Source organism: Dioctria linearis (assembly GCA_963930735.1). Lineage (NCBI taxonomy): Eukaryota > Metazoa > Arthropoda > Insecta > Diptera > Asilidae > Dioctria > Dioctria linearis. Next base: position 54,608 of record CAWVNZ010002970.1, read on the forward strand.
ACATAAAATTTGCGACAGTAGAAAATTATTTTTTGAATAATTTACTGTAGAAAAGGCAATCCCTGGGATATTTAAAATTTGCGACAGTAGAAAATTAGTTTTTGAAAAATTTACTATAGAAAAGGCAATCCCTGGCGCACATAAAATTTGCGACAGTATAAAATTAGTTTTTGAAAAATTTACTGTAGAAAAGGCAATCCCTGGCGGAATTAAAATTTGTGACAGTTGAAAATTATTTTTTGAATAATTTACTGTAGAAAAGGCAATCCCTGGGATATTTAAAATTTGCGACAGTAGAAAATTAGTTTTTGAATAATTTACTATAGAAAAGGCAATCCCTGGGATATTTAAAATTTGCGACAGTATAAAATTATTTTTTGAATAATTTACTATAGAAAAGGCAATCCCTGGCGCAATTAAAATTTGCGACAGTAAAAAATTATTTTTTGAATAATTTACTATAGAAAAGGCAATCCCTGGCGCACATAAAATTTGCGACAGTAAAAAATTATTTTTTGAATAATTTACTATAGAAAAGTCAATCCCTGGCGCAATTAAAATTTGTGACAGTTGAAAATTATTTTTTGAATAATTTACTGTAGAAAAGGCAATCCCTGGGATATTTAAAATTTGCGACAGTAGAAAATTATTTTTTGAATAATTTACTATAGAAAAGGCAATCCCTGGCGCACATAAAATTTGCGACAGTAAAAAATTATTTTTTGAATAATTTACTGTAGAAAAGGCAATCCCTGGGATATTTAAAATTTGTGACAGTATAAAATTAGTTTTTGAATAATTTACTATAGAAAAGGCAATCCCTGGGATATTTAAAATTTGCGACAGTATAAAATTATTTTTTGAATAATTTACTGTAGAAAAGGCAATCCCTGGGATATTTAAAATTTGCGACAGTATAAAATTAGTTTTTGAATAATTTACTATATAAAAGGCAATCCCTGGCGTAATTAAAATTTGCGACAGTATAAAATTATTTTTTGAATAATTTACTATAGAAAAGGCAATCCCTGGCGCAATTAAAATTTGCGACAGTAGAAAATTATTTTTTGAATAATTTACTGTGGAAAAGGCAATCCCTGGGATATTTAAAATTTGCGACAGTAGAAAATTAGTTTTTGAAAAATTTACTATAGAAAAGGCAATCCCTGGCGCACATAAAATTTGCGACAGTATAAAATTAGTCTTTGAAAAATTTACTATATAAAAGGCAATCCCTGGCGTAATTAAAATTTGCGACAGTAGAAAATTATTTTTTGAATAATTTACTGTAGAAAAGGCAATCCCTGGGATATTTAAAATTTGCGACAGTAGAAAATTAGTTTTTGAATAATTTACTATAGAAAAGGCAATCCCTGGGATATTTAAAATTTGCGACAGTATAAAATTATTTTTTGAATAATTTACTATAGAAAAGGCAATCCCTGGCGCAATTAAAATTTGCGACAGTATAAAATTAGTTTTTGAATAATTTACTATAGAAAAGGCAATCCCTGGCGCACATAAAATTTGTGACAGTTGAAAATTATTTTTTGAATAATTTACTATATAAAAGGCAATCCCTGGCGTAATTAAAATTTGCGACAGTAGAAAATTATTTTTTGAATAATTTACTGTAGAAAAGGCAATCCCTGGCGCACATAAAATTTGCGACAGTAAAAAATTATTTTTTGAATAATTTACTATAGAAAAGTCAATCCCTGGCGCAATTAAAATTTGCGACAGTATAAAATTAGTTTTTGAATAATTTACTATAGAAAAGTCAATCCCTGGCGCAATTAAAATTTGCGACAGTAGAAAATTAGTTTTTGAATAATTTACTATAGAAAAGGCAATCCCTGGGATATTTAAAATTTGCGACAGTAGAAAATTAGTTTTTGAAAAATTTACTATAGAAAAGGCAATCCCTGGCGTAATTAAAATTTGCGACAGTATAAAATTAGTTTTTGAATAATTTACTATAGAAAAGGCAATCCCTGGCGTAATTAAAATTTGCGACAGTAGAAAATTATTTTTTGAATAATTTACTATATAAAAGGCAATCCCTGGCGCACATAAAATTTGCGACAGTATAAAATTAGTTTTTGAAAAATTTACTGTAGAAAAGGCAATCCCTGGCGCAATTAAAATTTGTGACAGTTGAAAATTATTTTTTGAATAATTTACTGTAGAAAAGGCAATCCCTGGGATATTTAAAATTTGCGACAGTAGAAAATTAGTTTTTGAATAATTTACTGTAGAAAAGGCAATCCCTGGGATATTTAAAATTTGCGACAGTAGAAAATTAGTTTTTGAAAAATTTACTATAGAAAAGGCAATCCCTGGCATAATTAAAATTTGTGACAGTTGAAAATTATTTTTTTTATAATTTACTATAGAAAAGGCAATCCCTGGCGCACATAAAATTTGCGACAGTAAAAAATTATTTTTTGAATAATTTACTATAGAAAAGGCAATCCCTGGCGCACATAAAATTTGCGACAGTATAAAATTATTTTTTGAATAATTTACTATAGAAAAGGCAATCCCTGGCGCAATTAAAATTTGTGACAGTATAAAATTAGTTTTTGAATAATTTACTATAGAAAAGGCAATCCCTGGGATATTTAAAATTTGCGACAGTATAAAATTATTTTTTGAATAATTTACTGTAGAAAAGGCAATCCCTGGCGCAATTAAAATTTGCGACAGTAGAAAATTAGTTTTTGAATAATTTACTATATAAAAGGCAATCCCTGGCGCAATTAAAATTTGCGACAGTATAAAATTAGTTTTTGAAAAATTTACTATATAAAAGGCAATCCCTGGGATATTTAAAATTTGTGACAGTAGAAAATTAGTTTTTGAAAAATTTACTATTGAAAAGTCAATCCCTGGCGCAATTAAAATTTGTGACAGTTGAAAATTATTTTTTGAATAATTTACTATAGAAAAGGCAATCCCTGGCGCACATAAAATTTGCGACAGTAAAAAATTATTTTTTGAATAATTTACTATAGAAAAGTCAATCCCTGGCGCACATAAAATTTGCGACAGTAAAAAATTATTTTTTGAATAATTTACTATAGAAAAGTCAATCCCTGGCGCAATTAAAATTTGTGACAGTTGAAAATTATTTTTTGAATAATTTACTATAGAAAAGGCAATCCCTGGCGCACATAAAATTTGCGACAGTATAAAATTAGTTTTTGAAAAATTTACTGTAGAAAAGGCAATCCCTGGCGTAATTAAAATTTGCGACAGTAGAAAATTATTTTTTGAATAATTTACTATAGAAAAGGCAATCCCTGGCGCACATAAAATTTGCGACAGTATAAAATTAGTTTTTGAATAATTTACTGTAGAAAAGGCAATCCCTGGGATATTTAAAATTTGCGACAGTAGAAAATTAGTTTTTGAAAAATTTACTATAGAAAAGGCAATCCCTGGCGCACATAAAATTTGCGACAGTATAAAATTATTTTTTGAATAATTTACTATAGAAAAGGCAATCCCTGGCGTAATTAAAATTTGCGACAGTAGAAAATTATTTTTTGAATAATTTACTGTAGAAAAGGCAATCCCTGGCGCAATTAAAATTTGCGACAGTATAAAATTAGTTTTTGAAAAATTTACTATAGAAAAGGCAATCCCTGGCGCAATTAAAATTTGTGACAGTTGAAAATTATTTTTTGAATAATTTACTATAGAAAAGGCAATCCCTGGCGCAATTAAAATTTGCGACAGTATAAAATTAGTTTTTGAATAATTTACTATAGAAAAGGCAATCCCTGGCGCAATTAAAATTTGTGACAGTTGAAAATTATTTTTTGAATAATTTACTATAGAAAAGGCAATCCCTGGCGCACATAAAATTTGCGACAGTATAAAATTATTTTTTGAATAATTTACTATAGAAAAGGCAATCCCTGGCGCAATTAAAATTTGCGACAGTTGAAAATTATTTTTTGAATAATTTACTGTAGAAAAGGCAATCCCTGGCGTAATTAAAATTTGCGACAGTATAAAATTATTTTTTGAATAATTTACTATAGAAAAGGCAATCCCTGGCGCAATTAAAATTTGTGACAGTTGAAAATTATTTTTTGAATAATTTACTGTAGAAAAGGCAATCCCTGGGATATTTAAAATTTGCGACAGTAAAAAATTATTTTTTGAATAATTTACTGTAGAAAAGGCAATCCCTGGGATATTTAAAATTTGCGACAGTAGAAAATTATTTTTTGAATAATTTACTGTAGAAAAGGCAATCCCTGGGATATTTAAAATTTGCGACAGTATAAAATTATTTTTTGAATAATTTACTATAGAAAAGGCAATCCCTGGCGCACATAAAATTTGCGACAGTATAAAATTATTTTTTGAATAATTTACTATAGAAAAGGCAATCCCTGGCGCAATTAAAATTTGTGACAGTTGAAAATTATTTTTTGAATAATTTACTATAGAAAAGGCAATCCCTGGCGCACATAAAATTTGCGACAGTATAAAATTAGTTTTTGAAAAATTTACTATAGAAAAGTCAATCCCTGGCGCACATAAAATTTGCGACAGTAAAAAATTATTTTTTGAATAATTTACTATAGAAAAGTCAATCCCTGGCGCAATTAAAATTTGCGACAGTATAAAATTATTTTTTGAATAATTTACTATAGAAAAGGCAATCCCTGGCGCACATAAAATTTGTGACAGTTGAAAATTATTTTTTGAATAATTTACTATAGAAAAGGCAATCCCTGGCGCAATTAAAATTTGCGACAGTATAAAATTAGTTTTTGAAAAATTTACTATAGAAAAGGCAATCCCTGGCGTAATTAAAATTTGCGACAGTATAAAATTATTTTTTGAATAATTTACTATAGAAAAGGCAATCCCTGGCGCACATAAAATTTGTGACAGTTGAAAATTATTTTTTGAATAATTTACTGTAGAAAAGGCAATCCCTGGGATATTTAAAATTTGCGACAGTAGAAAATTATTTTTTGAATAATTTACTATAGAAAAGGCAATCCCTGGCGCAATTAAAATTTGCGACAGTATAAAATTATTTTTTGAATAATTTACTATAGAAAAGGCAATCCCTGGCGCAATTAAAATTTGTGACAGTTGAAAATTATTTTTTGAATAATTTACTGTAGAAAAGGCAATCCCTGGGATATTTAAAATTTGCGACAGTAAAAAATTATTTTTTGAATAATTTACTGTAGAAAAGGCAATCCCTGTGATATTTAAAATTTGCGACAGTAGAAAATTATTTTTTGAATAATTTACTGTAGAAAAGGCAATCCCTGGGATATTTAAAATTTGCGACAGTATAAAATTATTTTTTGAATAATTTACTATAGAAAAGGCAATCCCTGGCGCACATAAAATTTGCGACAGTATAAAATTATTTTTTGAATAATTTACTATAGAAAAGGCAATCCCTGGCGCAATTAAAATTTGTGACAGTTGAAAATTATTTTTTGAATAATTTACTATAGAAAAGGCAATCCCTGGCGCACATAAAATTTGCGACAGTATAAAATTAGTTTTTGAAAAATTTACTATAGAAAAGTCAATCCCTGGCGCACATAAAATTTGCGACAGTAAAAAATTATTTTTTGAATAATTTACTATAGAAAAGTCAATCCCTGGCGCAATTAAAATTTGCGACAGTATAAAATTATTTTTTGAATAATTTACTATAGAAAAGGCAATCCCTGGCGCACATAAAATTTGTGACAGTTGAAAATTATTTTTTGAATAATTTACTATAGAAAAGGCAATCCCTGGCGCACATAAAATTTGCGACAGTATAAAATTAGTTTTTGAAAAATTTACTGTAGAAAAGGCAATCCCTGGGATATTTAAAATTTGCGACAGTATAAAATTATTTTTTGAATAATTTACTATAGAAAAGGCAATCCCTGGCGCAATTAAAATTTGCGACAGTAAAAAATTATTTTTTGAATAATTTACTATAGAAAAGTCAATCCCTGGCGCACATAAAATTTGCGACAGTAAAAAATTATTTTTTGAATAATTTACTATAGAAAAGTCAATCCCTGGCGCAATTAAAATTTGCGACAGTATAAAATTAGTTTTTGAATAATTTACTATAGAAAAGGCAATCCCTGGCGCACATAAAATTTGTGACAGTTGAAAATTATTTTTTGAATAATTTACTATAGAAAAGGCAATCCCTGGCGCACATAAAATTTGCGACAGTAGAAAATTAGTTTTTGAAAAATTTACTATATAAAAGGCAATCCCTGGCGCAATTAAAATTTGCGACAGTAGAAAATTATTTTTTGAATAATTTACTGTAGAAAAGGCAATCCCTGGGATATTTAAAATTTGCGACAGTATAAAATTATTTTTTGAATAATTTACTGTAGAAAAGGCAATCCCTGGCGCAATTAAAATTTGTGACAGTATAAAATTAGTTTTTGAATAATTTACTATAGAAAAGGCAATCCCTGGGATTTTTAAAATTTGCGACAGTAAAAAATTATTTTTTGAATAATTTACTGTAGAAAAGGCAATCCCTGGGATATTTAAAATTTGCGACAGTATAAAATTAGTTTTTGAAAAATTTACTATATAAAAGGCAATCCCTGGCGCAATTAAAATTTGTGACAATAGAAAATTATTTTTTGAATAATTTACTATAGAAAAGGCAATCCCTGGGATATTTAAAATTTGCGACAGTATAAAATTATTTTTTGAATAATTTACTGTAGAAAAGGCAATCCCTGGGATATTTAAAATTTGCGACAGTAGAAAATTAGTTTTTGAAAAATTTACTATAGAAAAGGCAATCCCTGGCGCACATAAAATTTGCGACAGTATAAAATTAGTTTTTGAAAAATTTACTATATAAAAGGCAATCCCTGGCGTAATTAAAATTTGCGACAGTAGAAAATTATTTTTTGAATAATTTACTGTAGAAAAGGCAATCCCTGGGATATTTAAAATTTGCGACAGTAGAAAATTAGTTTTTGAATAATTTACTATAGAAAAGGCAATCCCTGGGATATTTAAAATTTGCGACAGTATAAAATTATTTTTTGAATAATTTACTATAGAAAAGGCAATCCCTGGCGCAATTAAAATTTGCGACAGTAAAAAATTATTTTTTGAATAATTTACTATAGAAAAGGCAATCCCTGGCGCACATAAAATTTGCGACAGTAAAAAATTATTTTTTGAATAATTTACTATAGAAAAGTCAATCCCTGGCGCAATTAAAATTTGTGACAGTTGAAAATTATTTTTTGAATAATTTACTGTAGAAAAGGCAATCCCTGGGATATTTAAAATTTGCGACAGTAGAAAATTATTTTTTGAATAATTTACTATAGAAAAGGCAATCCCTGGCGCACATAAAATTTGCGACAGTAAAAAATTATTTTTTGAATAATTTACTGTAGAAAAGGCAATCCCTGGGATATTTAAAATTTGCGACAGTATAAAATTATTTTTTGAATAATTTACTATAGAAAAGTCAATCCCTGGCGCACATAAAATTTGCGACAGTAGAAAATTATTTTTTGAATAATTTACTGTAGAAAAGGCAATCCCTGGGATATTTAAAATTTGCGACAGTAGAAAATTAGTTTTTGAATAATTTACTATAGAAAAGGCAATCCCTGGCGCACATAAAATTTGCGACAGTAGAAAATTAGTTTTTGAATAATTTACTATAGAAAAGGCAATCCCTGGCGCACATAAAATTTGCGACAGTAGAAAATTATTTTTTGAATAATTTACTGTAGAAAAGGCAATCCCTGGGATATTTAAAATTTGCGACAGTAGAAAATTAGTTTTTGAAAAATTTACTATAGAAAAGGCAATCCCTGGCGCACATAAAATTTGCGACAGTATAAAATTAGTTTTTGAAAAATTTACTGTAGAAAAGGCAATCCCTGGCGGAATTAAAATTTGTGACAGTTGAAAATTATTTTTTGAATAATTTACTGTAGAAAAGGCAATCCCTGGGATATTTAAAATTTGCGACAGTAGAAAATTAGTTTTTGAATAATTTACTATAGAAAAGGCAATCCCTGGGATATTTAAAATTTGCGACAGTATAAAATTATTTTTTGAATAATTTACTATAGAAAAGGCAATCCCTGGCGCAATTAAAATTTGCGACAGTAAAAAATTATTTTTTGAATAATTTACTATAGAAAAGGCAATCCCTGGCGCACATAAAATTTGCGACAGTAAAAAATTATTTTTTGAATAATTTACTATAGAAAAGTCAATCCCTGGCGCAATTAAAATTTGTGACAGTTGAAAATTATTTTTTGAATAATTTACTGTAGAAAAGGCAATCCCTGGGATATTTAAAATTTGCGACAGTAGAAAATTATTTTTTGAATAATTTACTATAGAAAAGGCAATCCCTGGCGCACATAAAATTTGCGACAGTAAAAAATTATTTTTTGAATAATTTACTGTAGAAAAGGCAATCCCTGGGATATTTAAAATTTGTGACAGTATAAAATTAGTTTTTGAATAATTTACTATAGAAAAGGCAATCCCTGGGATATTTAAAATTTGCGACAGTATAAAATTATTTTTTGAATAATTTACTGTAGAAAAGGCAATCCCTGGGATATTTAAAATTTGCGACAGTATAAAATTAGTTTTTGAATAATTTACTATATAAAAGGCAATCCCTGGCGTAATTAAAATTTGCGACAGTATAAAATTATTTTTTGAATAATTTACTATAGAAAAGGCAATCCCTGGCGCAATTAAAATTTGCGACAGTAGAAAATTATTTTTTGAATAATTTACTGTAGAAAAGGCAATCCCTGGGATATTTAAAATTTGCGACAGTAGAAAATTAGTTTTTGAAAAATTTACTATAGAAAAGGCAATCCCTGGCGCACATAAAATTTGCGACAGTATAAAATTAGTCTTTGAAAAATTTACTATATAAAAGGCAATCCCTGGCGTAATTAAAATTTGCGACAGTAGAAAATTATTTTTTGAATAATTTACTGTAGAAAAGGCAATCCCTGGGATATTTAAAATTTGCGACAGTAGAAAATTAGTTTTTGAATAATTTACTATAGAAAAGGCAATCCCTGGGATATTTAAAATTTGCGACAGTATAAAATTATTTTTTGAATAATTTACTATAGAAAAGGCAATCCCTGGCGCAATTAAAATTTGCGACAGTATAAAATTAGTTTTTGAATAATTTACTATAGAAAAGGCAATCCCTGGCGCACATAAAATTTGTGACAGTTGAAAATTATTTTTTGAATAATTTACTATATAAAAGGCAATCCCTGGCGTAATTAAAATTTGCGACAGTAGAAAATTATTTTTTGAATAATTTACTGTAGAAAAGGCAATCCCTGGCGCACATAAAATTTGCGACAGTAAAAAATTATTTTTTGAATAATTTACTATAGAAAAGTCAATCCCTGGCGCAATTAAAATTTGCGACAGTATAAAATTAGTTTTTGAATAATTTACTATAGAAAAGTCAATCCCTGGCGCAATTAAAATTTGCGACAGTAGAAAATTAGTTTTTGAATAATTTACTATAGAAAAGGCAATCCCTGGGATATTTAAAATTTGCGACAGTAGAAAATTAGTTTTTGAAAAATTTACTATAGAAAAGGCAATCCCTGGCGTAATTAAAATTTGCGACAGTATAAAATTAGTTTTTGAATAATTTACTATAGAAAAGGCAATCCCTGGCGTAATTAAAATTTGCGACAGTAGAAAATTATTTTTTGAATAATTTACTATATAAAAGGCAATCCCTGGCGCACATAAAATTTGCGACAGTATAAAATTAGTTTTTGAAAAATTTACTGTAGAAAAGGCAATCCCTGGCGCAATTAAAATTTGTGACAGTTGAAAATTATTTTTTGAATAATTTACTGTAGAAAAGGCAATCCCTGGGATATTTAAAATTTGCGACAGTAGAAAATTAGTTTTTGAATAATTTACTGTAGAAAAGGCAATCCCTGGGATATTTAAAATTTGCGACAGTAGAAAATTAGTTTTTGAAAAATTTACTATAGAAAAGGCAATCCCTGGCATAATTAAAATTTGTGACAGTTGAAAATTATTTTTTGAATAATTTACTATAGAAAAGGCAATCCCTGGCGCACATAAAATTTGCGACAGTAAAAAATTATTTTTTGAATAATTTACTATAGAAAAGGCAATCCCTGGCGCACATAAAATTTGCGACAGTATAAAATTATTTTTTGAATAATTTACTATAGAAAAGGCAATCCCTGGCGCAATTAAAATTTGTGACAGTATAAAATTAGTTTTTGAATAATTTACTATAGAAAAGGCAATCCCTGGGATATTTAAAATTTGCGACAGTATAAAATTATTTTTTGAATAATTTACTGTAGAAAAGGCAATCCCTGGCGCAATTAAAATTTGCGACAGTAGAAAATTAGTTTTTGAATAATTTACTATATAAAAGGCAATCCCTGGCGCAATTAAAATTTGCGACAGTATAAAATTAGTTTTTGAAAAATTTACTATATAAAAGGCAATCCCTGGGATATTTAAAATTTGTGACAGTAGAAAATTAGTTTTTGAAAAATTTACTATTGAAAAGTCAATCCCTGGCGCAATTAAAATTTGTGACAGTTGAAAATTATTTTTTGAATAATTTACTATAGAAAAGGCAATCCCTGGCGCACATAAAATTTGCGACAGTAAAAAATTATTTTTTGAATAATTTACTATAGAAAAGTCAATCCCTGGCGCACATAAAATTTGCGACAGTAAAAAATTATTTTTTGAATAATTTACTATAGAAAAGTCAATCCCTGGCGCAATTAAAATTTGTGACAGTTGAAAATTATTTTTTGAATAATTTACTATAGAAAAGGCAATCCCTGGCGCACATAAAATTTGCGACAGTATAAAATTAGTTTTTGAAAAATTTACTGTAGAAAAGGCAATCCCTGGCGTAATTAAAATTTGCGACAGTAGAAAATTATTTTTTGAATAATTTACTATAGAAAAGGCAATCCCTGGCGCACATAAAATTTGCGACAGTATAAAATTAGTTTTTGAATAATTTACTGTAGAAAAGGCAATCCCTGGGATATTTAAAATTTGCGACAGTAGAAAATTAGTTTTTGAAAAATTTACTATAGAAAAGGCAATCCCTGGCGCACATAAAATTTGCGACAGTATAAAATTATTTTTTGAATAATTTACTATAGAAAAGGCAATCCCTGGCGTAATTAAAATTTGCGACAGTAGAAAATTATTTTTTGAATAATTTACTGTAGAAAAGGCAATCCCTGGCGCAATTAAAATTTGCGACAGTATAAAATTAGTTTTTGAAAAATTTACTATAGAAAAGGCAATCCCTGGCGCAATTAAAATTTGTGACAGTTGAAAATTATTTTTTGAATAATTTACTATAGAAAAGGCAATCCCTGGCGCAATTAAAATTTGCGACAGTATAAAATTAGTTTTTGAATAATTTACTATAGAAAAGGCAATCCCTGGCGCAATTAAAATTTGTGACAGTTGAAAATTAGTTTTTGAATAATTTACTATAGAAAAGGCAATCCCTGGGATATTTAAAATTTGCGACAGTAGAAAATTATTTTTTGAATAATTTACTGTAGAAAAGGCAATCCCTGGGATATTTAAAATTTGCGACAGTAGAAAATTAGTTTTTGAATAATTTACTATAGAAAAGGCAATCCCTGGCGCACATAAAATTTGCGACAGTATAAAATTATTTTTTGAATAATTTACTATAGAAAAGGCAATCCCTGGCGCAATTAAAATTTGCGACAGTATAAAATTATTTTTTGAATAATTTACTATAGAAAAGGCAATCCCTGGCGCAATTAAAATTTGCGACAGTTGAAAATTATTTTTTGAATAATTTACTGTAGAAAAGGCAATCCCTGGCGTAATTAAAATTTGCGACAGTTGAAAATTAGTTTTTGAATAATTTACTGTAGAAAAGGCAATCCCTGGCGCAATTAAAATTTGCGACAGTATAAAATTATTTTTTGAATAATTTACTATAGAAAAGGCAATCCCTGGCGTAATTAAAATTTGCGACAGTAGAAAATTATTTTTTGAATAATTTACTGTAGAAAAGGCAATCCCTGGCGCAATTAAAATTTGCGACAGTATAAAATTAGTTTTTGAATAATTTACTATATAAAAGGCAATCCCTGGCGCAATTAAAATTTGTGACAGTTGAAAATTAGTTTTTGAATAATTTACTATAGAAAAGGCAATCCCTGGGATATTTAAAATTTGCGACAGTAGAAAATTATTTTTTGAATAATTTACTGTAGAAAAGGCAATCCCTGGGATATTTAAAATTTGCGACAGTAGAAAATTAGTTTTTGAATAATTTACTATAGAAAAGGCAATCCCTGGCGCACATAAAATTTGCGACAGTATAAAATTATTTTTTGAATAATTTACTATAGAAAAGGCAATCCCTGGCGCAATTAAAATTTGCGACAGTATAAAATTATTTTTTGAATAATTTACTATAGAAAAGGCAATCCCTGGCGCAATTAAAATTTGCGACAGTTGAAAATTATTTTTTGAATAATTTACTGTAGAAAAGGCAATCCCTGGCGTAATTAAAATTTGCGACAGTTGAAAATTAGTTTTTGAATAATTTACTGTAGAAAAGGCAATCCCTGGCGCAATTAAAATTTGCGACAGTATAAAATTATTTTTTGAATAATTTACTATAGAAAAGGCAATCCCTGGCGTAATTAAAATTTGCGACAGTAGAAAATTATTTTTTGAATAATTTACTGTAGAAAAGGCAATCCCTGGCGCAATTAAAATTTGCGACAGTATAAAATTAGTTTTTGAATAATTTACTATATAAAAGGCAATCCCTGGCGCAATTAAAATTTGTGACAGTTGAAAATTAGTTTTTGAATAATTTACTATAGAAAAGGCAATCCCTGGGATATTTAAAATTTGCGACAGTAGAAAATTATTTTTTGAATAATTTACTGTAGAAAAGGCAATCCCTGGGATATTTAAAATTTGCGACAGTAGAAAATTAGTTTTTGAATAATTTACTATAGAAAAGGCAATCCCTGGCGCACATAAAATTTGCGACAGTATAAAATTATTTTTTGAATAATTTACTATAGAAAAGGCAATCCCTGGCGCAATTAAAATTTGCGACAGTATAAAATTATTTTTTGAATAATTTACTATAGAAAAGGCAATCCCTGGCGCAATTAAAATTTGCGACAGTTGAAAATTATTTTTTGAATAATTTACTGTAGAAAAGGCAATCCCTGGCGTAATTAAAATTTGCGACAGTTGAAAATTAGTTTTTGAATAATTTACTGTAGAAAAGGCAATCCCTGGCGCAATTAAAATTTGCGACAGTATAAAATTATTTTTTGAATAATTTACTATAGAAAAGGCAATCCCTGGCGTAATTAAAATTTGCGACAGTAGAAAATTATTTTTTGAATAATTTACTGTAGAAAAGGCAATCCCTGGCGCAATTAAAATTTGCGACAGTATAAAATTAGTTTTTGAATAATTTACTATATAAAAGGCAATCCCTGGCGCAATTAAAATTTGTGACAGTTGAAAATTAGTTTTTGAATAATTTACTATAGAAAAGGCAATCCCTGGGATATTTAAAATTTGCGACAGTAGAAAATTATTTTTTGAATAATTTACTGTAGAAAAGGCAATCCCTGGATATTTAAAATTTGCGACAGTAGAAAATTAGTTTTTGAATAATTTACTATAGAAAAGGCAATCCCTGGCGCACATAAAATTTGCGACAGTATAAAATTATTTTTTGAATAATTTACTATAGAAAAGGCAATCCCTGGCGTAATTAAAATTTGCGACAGTAGAAAATTATTTTTTGAATAATTTACTGTAGAAAAGGCAATCCCTGGCGCAATTAAAATTTGCGACAGTATAAAATTAGTTTTTGAAAAATTTACTATAGAAAAGGCAATCCCTGGCGCAATTAAAATTTGTGACAGTTGAAAATTATTTTTTGAATAATTTACTATAGAAAAGGCAATCCCTGGCGCAATTAAAATTTGTGACAGTAGAAAATTAGTTTTTGAAAAATTTACTGTAGAAAAGGCAATCCCTGGCGCAATTAAAATTTGCGACAGTATAAAATTAGTTTTTGAAAAATTTACTATAGAAAAGGCAATCCCTGGCGCAATTAAAATTTGTGACAGTTGAAAATTATTTTTTGAATAATTTACTATAGAAAAGGCAATCCCTGGCGCAATTAAAATTTGCGACAGTATAAAATTAGTTTTTGAAAAATTTACTATATAAAAGGCATTCCCTGGCGCAATTAAAATTTGTGACAGTTGAAAATTATTTTTTGAATAATTTACTATAGAAAAGGCAATCCCTGGCGCACATAAAATTTGCGACAGTATAAAATTATTTTTTGAATAATTTACTATAGAAAAGGCAATCCCTGGCGCAATTAAAATTTGTGACAGTATAAAATTAGTTTTTGAATAATTTACTATAGAAAAGGCAATCCCTGGGATATTTAAAATTTGCGACAGTATAAAATTATTTTTTGAATAATTTACTGTAGAAAAGGCAATCCCTGGCGTAATTAAAATTTGCGACAGTAGAAAATTATTTTTTGAATAATTTACTGTAGAAAAGGCAATCCCTGGCGCAATTAAAATTTGCGACAGTATAAAATTAGTTTTTGAATAATTTACTATAGAAAAGGCAATCCCTGGCGTAATTAAAATTTGCGACAGTATAAAATTAGTTTTTGAATAATTTACTATAGAAAAGGCAATCCCTGGGATATTTAAAATTTGCGACAGTAGAAAATTATTTTTTGAATAATTTACTGTAGAAAAGGCAATCCCTGGGATATTTAAAATTTGCGACAGTAGAAAATTAGTTTTTGAATAATTTACTATAGAAAAGGCAATCCCTGGCGCACATAAAATTTGCGACAGTAAAAAATTATTTTTTGAATAATTTACTATAGAAAAGTCAATCCCTGGCGCACATAAAATTTGCGACAGTAAAAAATTATTTTTTGAATAATTTACTATAGAAAAGTCAATCCCTGGCGCAATTAAAATTTGTGACAGTTGAAAATTATTTTTTGAATAATTTACTATAGAAAAGGCAATCCCTGGCGCAATTAAAATTTGCGACAGTATAAAATTAGTTTTTGAATAATTTACTATAGAAAAGGCAATCCCTGGCGCAATTAAAATTTGTGACAGTAGAAAATTATTTTTTGAATAATTTACTATAGAAAAGGCAATCCCTGGCGCAATTAAAATTTGTGACAGTATAAAATTAGTTTTTGAATAATTTACTATAGAAAAGGCAATCCCTGGGATATTTAAAATTTGCGACAGTATAAAATTAGTTTTTGAAAAATTTACTATATAAAAGGCAATCCCTGGCGCAATTAAAATTTGTGACAGTTGAAAATTATTTTTTGAATAATTTACTATAGAAAAGGCAATCCCTGGCGCACATAAAATTTGCGACAGTATAAAATTATTTTTTGAATAATTTACTATAGAAAAGGCAATCCCTGGCGTAATTAAAATTTGCGACAGTAGAAAATTATTTTTTGAATAATTTACTATAGAAAAGGCAATCCCTGGCGCACATAAAATTTGCGACAGTATAAAATTATTTTTTGAATAATTTACTATAGAAAAGGCAATCCCTGGCGCAATTAAAATTTGTGACAGTATAAAATTAGTTTTTGAATAATTTACTATAGAAAAGGCAATCCCTGGGATATTTAAAATTTGCGACAGTATAAAATTATTTTTTGAATAATTTACTGTAGAAAAGGCAATCCCTGGCGTAATTAAAATTTGCGACAGTAGAAAATTATTTTTTGAATAATTTACTGTAGAAAAGGCAATCCCTGGCGCAATTAAAATTTGCGACAGTATAAAATTAGTTTTTGAATAATTTACTATAGAAAAGGCAATCCCTGGCGTAATTAAAATTTGCGACAGTATAAAATTAGTTTTTGAATAATTTACTATAGAAAAGGCAATCCCTGGGATATTTAAAATTTGCGACAGTAGAAAATTATTTTTTGAATAATTTACTGTAGAAAAGGCAATCCCTGGGATATTTAAAATTTGCGACAGTAGAAAATTAGTTTTTGAATAATTTACTATAGAAAAGGCAATCCCTGGCGCACATAAAATTTGCGACAGTAAAAAATTATTTTTTGAATAATTTACTATAGAAAAGTCAATCCCTGGCGCACATAAAATTTGCGACATTTGAATAATTTACTATAGAAAAGTCAATCCCTGGCGCAATTAAAATTTGTGACAGTTGAAAATTATTTTTTGAATAATTTACTATAGAAAAGGCAATCCCTGGCGCAATTAAAATTTGCGACAGTATAAAATTAGTTTTTGAATAATTTACTATAGAAAAGGCAATCCCTGGCGCAATTAAAATTTGCGACAGTAGAAAATTAGTTTTTGAATAATTTACTATAGAAAAGGCAATCCCTGGCGCAATTAAAATTTGTGACAGTATAAAATTAGTTTTTGAATAATTTACTATAGAAAAGGCAATCCCTGGGATATTTAAAATTTGCGACAGTATAAAATTATTTTTTGAATAATTTACTGTAGAAAAGGCAATCCCTGGCGTAATTAAAATTTGCGACAGTAGAAAATTATTTTTTGAATAATTTACTGTAGAAAAGGCAATCCCTGGCGCAATTAAAATTTGCGACAGTATAAAATTAGTTTTTGAATAATTTACTATAGAAAAGGCAATCCCTGGCGTAATTAAAATTTGCGACAGTATAAAATTAGTTTTTGAATAATTTACTATAGAAAAGGCAATCCCTGGGATATTTAAAATTTGCGACAGTAGAAAATTATTTTTTGAATAATTTACTGTAGAAAAGGCAATCCCTGGGATATTTAAAATTTGCGACAGTAGAAAATTAGTTTTTAAATAATTTACTATAGAAAAGGCAATCCCTGGCGCACATAAAATTTGCGACAGTAAAAAATTATTTTTTGAATAATTTACTATAGAAAAGTCAATCCCTGGCGCACATAAAATTTGCGACAGTAAAAAATTATTTTTTGAATAATTTACTATAGAAAAGTCAATCCCTGGCGCAATTAAAATTTGTGACAGTTGAAAATTATTTTTTGAATAATTTACTATAGAAAAGGCAATCCCTGGCGCAATTAAAATTTGCGACAGTATAAAATTAGTTTTTGAATAATTTACTATAGAAAAGGCAATCCCTGGCGCAATTAAAATTTGCGACAGTAGAAAATTAGTTTTTGAATAATTTACTATAGAAAAGGCAATCCCTGGCGCAATTAAAATTTGTGACAGTTGAAAATTATTTTTTGAATAATTTACTATAGAAAAGGCAATCCCTGGCGCAATTAAAATTTGCGACAGTATAAAATTAGTTTTTGAAAAATTTACTATATAAAAGGCAATCCCTGGCGCAATTAAAATTTGTGACAGTTGAAAATTATTTTTTGAATAATTTACTATAGAAAAGGCAATCCCTGGCGCACATAAAATTTGCGACAGTATAAAATTATTTTTTGAATAATTTACTATAGAAAAGGCAATCCCTGGCGCAATTAAAATTTGTGACAGTATAAAATTATTTTTTGAATAATTTACTATAGAAAAGGCAATCCCTGGGATATTTAAAATTTGCGACAGTATAAAATTATTTTTTGAATAATTTACTGTAGAAAAGGCAATCCCTGGCGCAATTAAAATTTGCGACAGTAGAAAATTAGTTTTTGAATAATTTACTATAGAAAAGGCAATCCCTGGCGCACATAAAATTTGCGACAGTATAAAATTATTTTTTGAATAATTTACTATAGAAAAGGCAATCCCTGGCGTAATTAAAATTTGCGACAGTAGAAAATTATTTTTTGAATAATTTACTGTAGAAAAGGCAATCCCTGGCGCAATTAAAATTTGTGACAGTTGAAAATTATTTTTTGAATAATTTACTATAGAAAAGGCAATCCCTGGCGCAATTAAAATTTGCGACAGTATAAAATTAGTTTTTGAATAATTTACTGTAGAAAAGGCAATCCCTGGGATATTTAAAATTTGCGACAGTAGAAAATTATTTTTTGAATAATTTACTATAGAAAAGGCAATCCCTGGCGCACATAAAATTTGCGACAGTAAAAAATTATTTTTTGAATAATTTACTATAGAAAAGGCAATCCCTGGCGCACATAAAATTTGCGACAGTAAAAAATTATTTTTTGAATAATTTACTATAGAAAAGTCAATCCCTGGCGCAAAATTATTTTTTGAATAATTTACTATAGAAAAGGCAATCCCTGGCGTAATTAAAATTTGCGACAGTAGAAAATTATTTTTTGAATAATTTACTATAGAAAAGGCAATCCCTGGCGCAATTAAAATTTGTGACAGTTGAAAATTATTTTTTGAATAATTTACTATAGAAAAGGCAATCCCTGGCGCAATTAAAATTTGTGACAGTATAAAATTATTTTTTGAATAATTTACTATAGAAAAGGCAATCCCTGGCGTAATTAAAATTTGCGACAGTAGAAAATTATTTTTTGAATAATTTACTATAGAAAAGGCAATCCCTGGCGCAATTAAAATTTGTGACAGTTGAAAATAATTTTTTGAATAATTTACTATAGAAAAGGCAATCCCTGGCGCAATTAAAATTTGCGACAGTATAAAATTAGTTTTTGAAAAATTTACTATAGAAAAGGCAATCCCTGGCGCAATTAAAATTTGCGACAGTAGAAAATTATTTTTTGAATAATTTACTATAGAAAAGGCAATCCCTGGCGTAATTAAAATTTGTGACAGTTGAAAATTATTTTTTGAATAATTTACTGTAGAAAAGGCAATCCCTGGGATATTTAAAATTTGCGACAGTATAAAATTATTTTTTGAATAATTTACTGTAGAAAAGGCAATCCCTGGGATATTTAAAATTTGCGACAGTAGAAAATTATTTTTTGAATAATTTACTATAGAAAAGGCAATCCCTGGCGCACATAAAATTTGCGACAGTAAAAAATTATTTTTTGAATAATTTACTATAGAAAAGGCAATCCCTGGCGTAATTAAAATTTGCGACAGTAGAAAATTATTTTTTGAATAATTTACTGTAGAAAAGGCAATCCCTGGGATATTTAAAATTTGCGACAGTAGAAAATTATTTTTTGAATAATTTACTATAGAAAAGGCAATCCCTGGCGAAATTAAAATTTGCGACAGTAGAAAATTATTTTTTGAATAATTTACTGTAGAAAAGGCAATCCCTGGGATATTTAAAATTTGCGACAGTAGAAAATTAGTTTTTGAAAAATTTACTATAGAAAAGGCAATCCCTGGCGTAATTAAAATTTGCGACAGTATAAAATTAGTTTTTGAAAAATTTACTGTAGAAAAGGCAATCCCTGGCGCAATTAAAATTTGTGACAGTAGAAAATTATTTTTTGAATAATTTACTGTAGAAAAGGCAATCCCTGGGATATTTAAAATTTGCGACAGTAGAAAATTAGTTTTTGAATAATATACTATAGAAAAGGCAATCCCTGGCGTAATTAAAATTTGCGACAGTAGAAAATTAGTTTTTGAATAATTTACTATAGAAAAGGCAATCCCTGGCGCACATAAAATTTGCGACAGTAAAAAATTAGT
Organism: Dioctria linearis; assembly: GCA_963930735.1. NCBI lineage: Eukaryota > Metazoa > Arthropoda > Insecta > Diptera > Asilidae > Dioctria > Dioctria linearis. Next base: position 74,336 of record CAWVNZ010002970.1, read on the forward strand.
TTTTGAATAATTTACTATAGAAAAGGCAATCCCTGGCGCACATAAAATTTGCGACAGTAAAAAATTATTTTTTGAATAATTTACTATAGAAAAGGCAATCCCTGGCGCAATTAAAATTTGTGACAGTAGAAAATTATTTTTTGAATAATTTACTATAGAAAAGGCAATCCCTGGCGCAATTAAAATTTGTGACAGTTGAAAATTATTTTTTGAATAATTTACTATAGAAAAGGCAATCCCTGGCGTAATTAAAATTTGCGACAGTAGAAAATTATTTTTTGAATAATTTACTGTAGAAAAGGCAATCCCTGGCGCAATTAAAATTTGCGACAGTATAAAATTAGTTTTTGAAAAATTTACTATAGAAAAGGCAATCCCTGGCGCAATTAAAATTTGTGACAGTATAAAATTATTTTTTGAATAATTTACTATAGAAAAGGCAATCCCTGGCGCAATTAAAATTTGCGACAGTAGAAAATTATTTTTTGAATAATTTACTATAGAAAAGGCAATCCCTGGCGCAATTAAAATTTGCGACAGTTGAAAATTATTTTTTGAATAATTTACTATAGAAAAGGCAATCCCTGGGATATTTAAAATTTGCGACAGTATAAAATTATTTTTTGAATAATTTACTGTAGAAAAGGCAATCCCTGGGATATTTAAAATTTGCGACAGTATAAAATTATTTTTTGAATAATTTACTATAGAAAAGTCAATCCCTGGCGCACATAAAATTTGCGACAGTATAAAATTATTTTTTGAATAATTTACTATAGAAAAGGCAATCCCTGGCGCAATTAAAATTTGTGACAGTATAAAATTAGTTTTTGAATAATTTACTATAGAAAAGGCAATCCCTGGGATATTTAAAATTTGCGACAGTATAAAATTATTTTTTGAATAATTTACTGTAGAAAAGGCAATCCCTGGCGTAATTAAAATTTGCGACAGTAGAAAATTATTTTTTGAATAATTTACTGTAGAAAAGGCAATCCCTGGGATATTTAAAATTTGCGACAGTAGAAAATTATTTTTTGAATAATTTACTATAGAAAAGGCAATCCCTGGCGCACATAAAATTTGCGACAGTATAAAATTATTTTTTGAATAATTTACTATAGAAAAGGCAATCCCTGGCGCACATAAAATTTGCGACAGTAGAAAATTATTTTTTGAATAATTTACTATAGAAAAGGCAATCCCTGGCGCAATTAAAATTTGTGACAGTAGAAAATTAGTTTTTGAAAAATTTACTATAGAAAAGGCAATCCCTGGCGTAATTAAAATTTGCGACAGTAGAAAATTATTTTTTGAATAATTTACTATAGAAAAGGCAATCCCTGGCGCAATTAAAATTTGTGACAGTATAAAATTAGTTTTTGAATAATTTACTATAGAAAAGGCAATCCCTGGGATATTTAAAATTTGCGACAGTATAAAATTATTTTTTGAATAATTTACTGTAGAAAAGGCAATCCCTGGCGTAATTAAAATTTGCGACAGTAGAAAATTATTTTTTGAATAATTTACTGTAGAAAAGGCAATCCCTGGGATATTTAAAATCTGCGACAGTAGAAAATTATTTTTTGAATAATTTACTATAGAAAAGGCAATCCCTGGCGCACATAAAATTTGCGACAGTATAAAATTATTTTTTGAATAATTTACTATAGAAAAGGCAATCCCTGGGATATTTAAAATTTGCGACAGTAGAAAATTATTTTTTGAATAATTTACTGTAGAAAAGGCAATCCCTGGGATATTTAAAATTTGCGACAGTAGAAAATTATTTTTTGAATAATTTACTATAGAAAAGGCAATCCCTGGCGCACATAAAATTTGCGACAGTAGAAAATTATTTTTTGAATAATTTACTATAGAAAAGGCAATCCCTGGCGCAATTAAAATTTGCGACAGTATAAAATTAGTTTTTGAATAATTTACTATAGAAAAGGCAATCCCTGGCGCACATAAAATTTGCGACAGTATGAAATTAGTTTTTGAAAAATTTACTGTAGAAAAGGCAATCCCTGGCGTAATTAAAATTTGCGACAGTAGAAAATTATTTTTTGAATAATTTACTGTAGAAAAGGCAATCCCTGGGATATTTAAAATTTGCGACAGTAGAAAATTATTTTTTGAATAATTTACTATAGAAAAGGCAATCCCTGGCGCAATTAAAATTTGTGACAGTATAAAATTAGTTTTTGAATAATTTACTATAGAAAAGGCAATCCCTGGGATATTTAAAATTTGCGACAGTATAAAATTATTTTTTGAATAATTTACTGTAGAAAAGGCAATCCCTGGCGTAATTAAAATTTGCGACAGTAGAAAATTATTTTTTGAATAATTTACTGTAGAAAAGGCAATCCCTGGGATATTTAAAATTTGCGACAGTAGAAAATTATTTTTTGAATAATTTACTATAGAAAAGGCAATCCCTGGCGCACATAAAATTTGCGACAGTAAAAAATTATTTTTTGAATAATTTACTGTAGAAAAGGCAATCCCTGGGATATTAAAAAATTTGCGACAGTAGAAAATTATTTTTTGAATAATTTACTGTAGAAAAGGCAATCCCTGGGATATTTAAAATTTGCGACAGTAGAAAATTATTTTTTGAATAATTTACTATAGAAAAGGCAATCCCTGGCGCACATAAAATTTGCGACAGTATAAAATTATTTTTTGAATAATTTACTATAGAAAAGGCAATCCCTGGCGCACATAAAATTTGCGACAGTAGAAAATTATTTTTTGAATAATTTACTACAGAAAAGGCAATCCCTGGCGCAATTAAAATTTGTGACAGTAGAAAATTGGTTTTTGAAAAATTTACTATAGAAAAGGCAATCCCTGGCGCAATTAAAATTTGTGACAGTATAAAATTAGTTTTTGAATAATTTACTATAGAAAAGGCAATCCCTGGCGCAATTAAAATTTGTGACAGTTGAAAATTATTTTTTGAATAATTTACTATAGAAAAGGCAATCCCTGGCGCACATAAAATTTGCGACAGTAAAAAATTATTTTTTGAATAATTTACTGTAGAAAAGGCAATCCCTGGCGCAATTAAAATTTGCGACAGTAGAAAATTATTTTTTGAATAATTTACTATAGAAAAGGCAATCCCTGGGATATTTAAAATTTGCGACAGTAGAAAATTATTTTTTGAATAATTTACTATAGAAAAGGCAATCCCTGGCGTAATTAAAATTTGCGACAGTATAAAATTATTTTTTGAATAATTTACTATAGAAAAGTCAATCCCTGGCGCACATAAAATTTGCGACAGTATAAAATTATTTTTTGAATAATTTACTGTAGAAAAGGCAATCCCTGGCGCAATTAAAATTTGTGACAGTAGAAAATTATTTTTTGAAAAATTTACTATAGAAAAGGCAATCCCTGGCGCAATTAAAATTTGTGACAGTATAAAATTATTTTTTGAATAATTTACTGTAGAAAAGGCAATCCCTGGGATATTTAAAATTTGCGACAGTATAAAATTATTTTTTGAATAATTTACTATAGAAAAGTCAATCCCTGGCGCACATAAAATTTGCGACAGTATAAAATTATTTTTTGAATAATTTACTATAGAAAAGGCAATCCCTGGCGCAATTAAAATTTGTGACAGTTGAAAATTATTTTTTGAATAATTTACTGTAGAAAAGGCAATCCCTGGGATATTTAAAATTTGCGACAGTAGAAAATTATTTTTTGAATAATTTACTATAGAAAAGGCAATCCCTGGCGCACATAAAATTTGTGACAGTAGAAAATTATTTTTTGAATAATTTACTATAGAAAAGGCAATCCCTGGCGCACATAAAATTTGCGACAGTAAAAAATTATTTTTTGAATAATTTACTGTAGAAAAGGCAATCCCTGGCGTAATTAAAATTTGCGACAGTAGAAAATTATTTTTTGAATAATTTACTGTAGAAAAGGCAATCCCTGGCGCAATTAAAATTTGCGACAGTAGAAAATTATTTTTTGAATAATTTACTGTAGAAAAGGCAATCCCTGGGATATTTAAAATTTGCGACAGTATAAAATTATTTTTTGAATAATTTACTATAGAAAAGTCAATCCCTGGCGCACATAAAATTTGCGACAGTATAAAATTATTTTTTGAATAATTTACTATAGAAAAGTCAATCCCTGGCGCACATAAAATTTGCGACAGTATAAAAATATTTTTTGAATAATTTACTGTAGAAAAGGCAATCCCTGGCGCAATTAAAATTTGTGACAGTAGAAAATTATTTTTTGAATAATTTACTATAGAAAAGGCAATCCCTGGCGTAATTAAAATTTGCGACAGTATAAAATTATTTTTTGAATAATTTACTATAGAAAAGTCAATCCCTGGCGCACATAAAATTTGCGACAGTATAAAATTATTTTTTGAATAATTTACTGTAGAAAAGGCAATCCCTGGCGCACATAAAATTTGTGACAGTTGAAAATTATTTTTTGAATAATTTACTATAGAAAAGGCAATCCCTGGCGCAATTAAAATTTGTGACAGTATAAAATTAGTTTTTGAATAATTTACTGTAGAAAAGGCAATCCCTGGGATATTTAAAATTTGCGACAGTAGAAAATTATTTTTTGAATAATTTACTGTAGAAAAGGCAATCCCTGGCGCACATAAAATTTGCGACAGTAGAAAATTATTTTTTGAATAATTTACTATAGAAAAGGCAATCCCTGGCGCAATTAAAATTTGCGACAGTATAAAATTAGTTAAAATTAGTTTTTGAATAATTTACTATAGAAAAGGCAATCCCTGGCGCACATAAAATTTGCGACAGTATGAAATTAGTTTTTGAAAAATTTACTGTAGAAAAGGCAATCCCTGGCGTAATTAAAATTTGCGACAGTAGAAAATTATTTTTTGAATAATTTACTGTAGAAAAGGCAATCCCTGGGATATTTAAAATTTGCGACAGTAGAAAATTATTTTTTGAATAATTTACTATAGAAAAGGCAATCCCTGGCGCAATTAAAATTTGTGACAGTATAAAATTAGTTTTTGAATAATTTACTATAGAAAAGGCAATCCCTGGGATATTTAAAATTTGCGACAGTATAAAATTATTTTTTGAATAATTTACTGTAGAAAAGGCAATCCCTGGCGTAATTAAAATTTGCGACAGTAGAAAATTATTTTTTGAATAATTTACTGTAGAAAAGGCAATCCCTGGGATATTTAAAATTTGCGACAGTAGAAAATTATTTTTTGAATAATTTACTATAGAAAAGGCAATCCCTGGCGCACATAAAATTTGCGACAGTAAAAAATTATTTTTTGAATAATTTACTGTAGAAAAGGCAATCCCTGGGATATTAAAAAATTTGCGACAGTAGAAAATTATTTTTTGAATAATTTACTGTAGAAAAGGCAATCCTGGGATATTTAAAATTTGCGACAGTAGAAAATTATTTTTTGAATAATTTACTATAGAAAAGGCAATCCCTGGCGCACATAAAATTTGCGACAGTATAAAATTATTTTTTGAATAATTTACTATAGAAAAGGCAATCCCTGGCGCACATAAAATTTGCGACAGTAGAAAATTATTTTTTGAATAATTTACTACAGAAAAGGCAATCCCTGGTGCAATTAAAATTTGTGACAGTAGAAAATTGGTTTTTGAAAAATTTACTATAGAAAAGGCAATCCCTGGCGCAATTAAAATTTGTGACAGTATAAAATTAGTTTTTGAATAATTTACTATAGAAAAGGCAATCCCTGGCGCAATTAAAATTTGTGACAGTTGAAAATTATTTTTTGAATAATTTACTATAGAAAAGGCAATCCCTGGCGCACATAAAATTTGCGACAGTAAAAAATTATTTTTTGAATAATTTACTGTAGAAAAGGCAATCCCTGGCGCAATTAAAATTTGCGACAGTAGAAAATTATTTTTTGAATAATTTACTATAGAAAAGGCAATCCCTGGGATATTTAAAATTTGCGACAGTAGAAAATTATTTTTTGAATAATTTACTATAGAAAAGGCAATCCCTGGCGTAATTAAAATTTGCGACAGTATAAAATTATTTTTTGAATAATTTACTATAGAAAAGTCAATCCCTGGCGCACATAAAATTTGCGACAGTATAAAATTATTTTTTGAATAATTTACTGTAGAAAAGGCAATCCCTGGCGCAATTAAAATTTGTGACAGTAGAAAATTATTTTTTGAAAAATTTACTATAGAAAAGGCAATCCCTGGCGCAATTAAAATTTGTGACAGTATAAAATTATTTTTTGAATAATTTACTGTAGAAAAGGCAATCCCTGGGATATTTAAAATTTGCGACAGTATAAAATTATTTTTTGAATAATTTACTATAGAAAAGTCAATCCCTGGCGCACATAAAATTTGCGACAGTATAAAATTATTTTTTGAATAATTTACTATAGAAAAGGCAATCCCTGGCGCAATTAAAATTTGTGACAGTTGAAAATTATTTTTTGAATAATTTACTGTAGAAAAGGCAATCCCTGGGATATTTAAAATTTGCGACAGTAGAAAATTATTTTTTGAATAATTTACTATAGAAAAGGCAATCCCTGGCGCACATAAAATTTGTGACAGTAGAAAATTATTTTTTGAATAATTTACTATAGAAAAGGCAATCCCTGGCGCACATAAAATTTGCGACAGTAAAAAATTATTTTTTGAATAATTTACTGTAGAAAAGGCAATCCCTGGCGTAATTAAAATTTGCGACAGTAGAAAATTATTTTTTGAATAATTTACTGTAGAAAAGGCAATCCCTGGCGCAATTAAAATTTGCGACAGTAGAAAATTATTTTTTGAATAATTTACTGTAGAAAAGGCAATCCCTGGGATATTTAAAATTTGCGACAGTATAAAATTATTTTTTGAATAATTTACTATAGAAAAGTCAATCCCTGGCGCACATAAAATTTGCGACAGTATAAAATTATTTTTTGAATAATTTACTATAGAAAAGTCAATCCCTGGCGCACATAAAATTTGCGACAGTATAAAATTATTTTTTGAATAATTTACTGTAGAAAAGGCAATCCCTGGCGCAATTAAAATTTGTGACAGTAGAAAATTATTTTTTGAATAATTTACTATAGAAAAGGCAATCCCTGGCGTAATTAAAATTTGCGACAGTATAAAATTATTTTTTGAATAATTTACTATAGAAAAGTCAATCCCTGGCGCACATAAAATTTGCGACAGTATAAAATTATTTTTTGAATAATTTACTGTAGAAAAGGCAATCCCTGGCGCACATAAAATTTGTGACAGTTGAAAATTATTTTTTGAATAATTTACTATAGAAAAGGCAATCCCTGGCGCAATTAAAATTTGTGACAGTATAAAATTAGTTTTTGAATAATTTACTGTAGAAAAGGCAATCCCTGGGATATTTAAAATTTGCGACAGTAGAAAATTATTTTTTGAATAATTTACTGTAGAAAAGGCAATCCCTGGGATATTTAAAATTTGCGACAGTATAAAATTATTTTTTGAATAATTTACTGTAGAAAAGGCAATCCCTGGCGTAATTAAAATTTGCGACAGTAGAAAATTATTTTTTGAATAATTTACTGTAGAAAAGGCAATCCCTGGCGCACATAAAATTTGTGACAGTTGAAAATTATTTTTTGAATAATTTACTATAGAAAAGGCAATCCCTGGCGCACATAAAATTTGCGACAGTAAAAAATTATTTTTTGAATAATTTACTATAGAAAAGGCAATCCCTGGCGCACATAAAATTTGCGACAGTATAAAATTATTTTTTGAATAATTTACTATAGAAAAGGCAATCCCTGGCGCACATAAAATTTGTGACAGTTGAAAATTATTTTTTGAATAATTTACTATAGAAAAGGCAATCCCTGGCGTAATTAAAATTTGCGACAGTAGAAAATTATTTTTTGAATAATTTACTATAGAAAAGGCAATCCCTGGGATATTTAAAATTTGCGACAGTAGAAAATTATTTTTTGAATAATTTACTATAGAAAAGGCAATCCCTGGCGCAATTAAAATTTGTGACAGTATAAAATTAGTTTTTGAAAAATTTACTGTAGAAAAGGCAATCCCTGGCGCACATAAAATTTGCGACAGTAAAAAATTATTTTTTGAATAATTTACTATAGAAAAGTCAATCCCTGGCGCACATAAAATTTGCGACAGTATAAAATTATTTTTTGAAAAATTTACTATAGAAAAGGCAATCCCTGGCGAAATTAAAATTTGTGACAGTAGAAAATTATTTTTTGAATAATTTACTGTAGAAAAGGCAATCCCTGGGATATTTAAAATTTGCGACAGTAGAAAATTATTTTTTGAATAATTTACTATAGAAAAGTCAATCCCTGGCGCACATAAAATTTGCGACAGTTGAAAATTATTTTTTGAATAATTTACTATAGAAAAGGCAATCCCTGGCGCACATAAAATTTGTGACAGTTGAAAATTATTTTTTGAATAATTTACTATAGAAAAGGCAATCCCTGGCGCAATTAAAATTTGTGACAGTATAAAATTAGTTTTTGAATAATTTACTATAGAAAAGGCAATCCCTGGCGCACATAAAATTTGCGACAGTAAAAAATTATTTTTTGAATAATTTACTGTAGAAAAGGCAATCCCTGGCGCACATAAAATTTGTGACAGTTGAAAAATTATTTTTTGAATAATTTACTATAGAAAAGGCAATCCCTGGCGCACATAAAATTTGTGACAGTATAAAATTAGTTTTTGAATAATTTACTATAGAAAAGGCAAAGCCCTGGCGCACATAAAATTTGCGACAGTAAAAAATTATTTTTTGAATAATTTACTGTAGAAAAGGCAATCCCTGGCGCAATTAAAATTTGCGACAGTAGAAAATTATTTTTTGAATAATTTACTATAGAAAAGGCAATCCCTGGGATATTTAAAATTTGCGACAGTAGAAAATTATTTTTTGAATAATTTACTATAGAAAAGGCAATCCCTGGCGCACATAAAATTTGCGACAGTTGAAAATTATTTTTTGAATAATTTACTATAGAAAAGGCAATCCCTGGCGTAATTAAAATTTGCGACAGTAGAAAATTATTTTTTGAATAATTTACTATAGAAAAGGCAATCCCTGGGATATTTAAAATTTGCGACAGTAGAAAATTATTTTTTGAATAATTTACTATAGAAAAGGCAATCCCTGGCGCAATTAAAATTTGTGACAGTATAAAATTAGTTTTTGAAAAATTTACTATAGAAAAGGCAATCCCTGGGATATTTAAAATTTGCGACAGTATAAAATTATTTTTTGAATAATTTACTATAGAAAAGTCAATCCCTGGCGCACATAAAATTTGCGACAGTATAAAATTATTTTTTGAATAATTTACTATAGAAAAGGCAATCCCTGGCGCAATTAAAATTTGTGACAGTATAAAATTAGTTTTTGAATAATTTACTATAGAAAAGGCAATCCCTGGGATATTTAAAATTTGCGACAGTATAAAATTATTTTTTGAATAATTTACTGTAGAAAAGGCAATCCCTGGCGTAATTAAAATTTGCGACAGTAGAAAATTATTTTTTGAATAATTTACTGTAGAAAAGGCAATCCCTGGCGCACATAAAATTTGCGACAGTAGAAAATTAGTTTTTGAAAAATTTACTATAGAAAAGGCAATCCCTGGCGCACATAAAATTTGCGACAGTATAAAATTAGTTTTTGAATAATTTACTATAGAAAAGGCAATCCCTGGCGCACATAAAATTTGTGACAGTTGAAAATTAGTTTTTGAAAAATTTACTATAGAAAAGGCAATCCCTGGCGCACATAAAATTTGCGACAGTATAAAATTAGTTTTTGAATAATTTACTATAGAAAAGGCAATCCCTGGGATATTTAAAATTTGCGACAGTAGAAAATTAGTTTTTGAAAAATTTACTATAGAAAAGGCAATCCCTGGCGTAATTAAAATTTGCGACAGTAAAAAATTATTTTTTGAATAATTTACTATAGAAAAGTCAATCCCTGGCGCACATAAAATTTGCGACAGTAAAAAATTATTTTTTGAATAATTTACTATAGAAAAGGCAATCCCTGGCGCACATAAAATTTGCGACAGTAAAAAATTAGTTTTTGAATAATTTACTATAGAAAAGGCAATCCCTGGCGCAATTAAAATTTGTGACAGTTGAAAATTATTTTTTGAATAATTTACTATAGAAAAGGCAATCCCTGGCGCAATTAAAATTTGTGACAGTTGAAAATTATTTTTTGAATAATTTACTGTAGAAAAGGCAATCCCTGGCGCAATTAAAATTTGCGACAGTATAAAATTAGTTTTTGAAAAATTTACTATAGAAAAGGCAATCCCTGGCGTAATTAAAATTTGCGACAGTAGAAAATTATTTTTTGAATAATTTACTGTAGAAAAGGCAATCCCTGGGATATTTAAAATTTGCGACAGTAGAAAATTATTTTTTGAATAATTTACTATAGAAAAGGCAATCCCTGGCGCAATTAAAATTTGTGACAGTAGAAAATTAGTTTTTGAAAAATTTACTGTAGAAAAGGCAATCCCTGGCGCAATTAAAATTTGCGACAGTATAAAATTAGTTTTTGAATAATTTACTATAGAAAAGGCAATCCCTGGCGTAATTAAAATTTGCGACAGTATAAAATTAGTTTTGAATAATTTACTATAGAAAAGGCAATCCCTGGATATTTAAAATTTGCGACAGTAGAAAATTATTTTTTGAATAATTTACTGTAGAAAAGGCAATCCCTGGGATATTTAAAATTTGCGACAGTAGAAAATTAGTTTTTGAATAATTTACTATAGAAAAGGCAATCCCTGGCGCACATAAAATTTGCGACAGTAAAAAATTATTTTTTGAATAATTTACTATAGAAAAGTCAATCCCTGGCGCACATAAAATTTGCGACAGTAAAAAATTATTTTTTGAATAATTTACTATAGAAAAGGCAATCCCTGGCGCACATAAAATTTGCGACAGTAAAAAATTATTTTTTGAATAATTTACTATAGAAAAGTCAATCCCTGGCGCAATTAAAATTTGTGACAGTTGAAAATTATTTTTTGAATAATTAACTGTAGAAAAGGCAATCCCTGGGATATTTAAAATTTGCGACAGTAGAAAATTATTTTTTGAATAATTTACTATAGAAAAGGGCAATCCCTGGCGCACATAAAATTTGTGACAGTAGAAAATTATTTTTTGAATAATTTACTATAGAAAAGGCAATCCCTGGCGCAATTAAAATTTGTGACAGTTGAAAATTAGTTTTTGAATAATTTACTATAGAAAAGGCAATCCCTGGGATATTTAAAATTTGCGACAGTAGAAAATTATTTTTTGAATAATTTACTGTAGAAAAGGCAATCCCTGGCGCAATTAAAATTTGTGACAGTTGAAAATTAGTTTTTGAATAATTTACTATAGAAAAGGCAATCCCTGGGATATTTAAAATTTGCGACAGTATAAAATTATTTTTTGAATAATTTACTGTAGAAAAGGCAATCCCTGGCGTAATTAAAATTTGCGACAGTAGAAAATTATTTTTTGAATAATTTACTGTAGAAAAGGCAATCCCTGGCGCAATTAAAATTTGCGACAGTATAAAATTAGTTTTTGAATAATTTACTATAGAAAAGGCAATCCCTGGCGTAATTAAAATTTGCGACAGTATAAAATTAGTTTTTGAAAAATTTACTATATAAAAGGCAATCCCTGGCGCAATTAAAATTTGTGACAGTAGAAAATTAGTTTTTGAAAAATTTACTATAGAAAAGGCAATCCCTGGCGCACATAAAATTTGTGACAGTTGAAAATTATTTTTTGAATAATTTACTATAGAAAAGGCAATCCCTGGCGCACATAAAATTTGTGACAGTTGAAAATTAGTTTTTGAATAATTTACTATAGAAAAGGCAATCCCTGGCGCACATAAAATTTGCGACAGTAAAAAATTATTTTTTGAATAATTTACTGTAGAAAAGGCAATCCCTGGGATATTTAAAATTTGCGACAGTATAAAATTATTTTTTGAATAATTTACTATAGAAAAGGCAATCCCTGGCGCAATTAAAATTTGCGACAGTATAAAATTAGTTTTTGAATAATTTACTATAGAAAAGGCAATCCCTGGCGCACATAAAATTTGCGACAGTATAAAATTATTTTTTGAATAATTTACTATAGAAAAGGCAATCCCTGGCGCACATAAAATTTGCGACAGTATAAAATTATTTTTTGAATAATTTACTATAGAAAAGGCAATCCCTGGCGCACATAAAATTTGCGACAGTAAAAAATTATTTTTTGAATAATTTACTATAGAAAAGTCAATCCCTGGCGCACATAAAATTTGCGACAGTAAAAAATTATTTTTTGAATAATTTACTATAGAAAAGGCAATCCCTGGCGCACATAAAATTTGCGACAGTAAAAAATTAGTTTTTGAATAATTTACTATAGAAAAGGCAATCCCTGGCGCAATTAAAATTTGTGACAGTTGAAAATTATTTTTTGAATAATTTACTATAGAAAAGGCAATCCCTGGCGCAATTAAAATTTGTGACAGTTGAAAATTATTTTTTGAATAATTTACTGTAGAAAAGGCAATCCCTGGCGCAATTAAAATTTGCGACAGTATAAAATTAGTTTTTGAAAAATTTACTATAGAAAAGGCAATCCCTGGCGTAATTAAAATTTGCGACAGTAGAAAATTATTTTTTGAATAATTTACTGTAGAAAAGGCAATCCCTGGGATATTTAAAATTTGCGACAGTAGAAAATTATTTTTTGAATAATTTACTATAGAAAAGGCAATCCCTGGCGCAATTAAAATTTGTGACAGTAGAAAATTAGTTTTTGAAAAATTTACTATAGAAAAGGCAATCCCTGGCGCAATTAAAATTTGTGACAGTTGAAAATTATTTTTTGAATAATTTACTGTAGAAAAGGCAATCCCTGGGATATTTAAAATTTGCGACAGTAGAAAATTATTTTTTGAATAATTTACTATAGAAAAGGCAATCCCTGGCGCAATTAAAATTTGTTACAGTAGAAAATTAGTTTTTGAAAAATTTACTATAGAAAAGGCAATCCCTGGGATATTTAAAATTTGCGACAGTAGAAAATTATTTTTTGAATAATTTACTGTAGAAAAGGCAATCCCTGGGATATTTATAATTTGCGACAGTAGAAAATTAGTTTTTGAAAAATTTACTATAGAAAAGGCAATCCCTGGCGCAATTAAAATTTGTGACAGTTGAAAATTATTTTTTGAATAATTTACTATAGAAAAGGCAATCCCTGGCGCACATAAAATTTGCGACAGTATAAAATTAGTTTTTGAAAAATTTACTATATAAAAGGCAATCCCTGGCGCACATAAAATTTGTGACAGTTGAAAATTATTTTTTGAATAATTTACTATAGAAAAAGGCAATCCCTGGCGCACATAAAATTTGCGACAGTATAAAAATTATTTTTTGAATAATTTACTATAGAAAAGGCAATCCCTGGCGCAATTAAAATTTGTGACAGTAGAAAATTAGTTTTTGAAAAATTTACTATAGAAAAGGCAATCCCTGGGATATTTAAAATTTGCGACAGTATAAAATTAGTTTTTGAAAAATTTACTATAGAAAAGGATCCCTGGCGCACATAAAATTTGCGACAGTATAAAATTATTTTTTGAATAATTTACTATAGAAAAGGCAATCCCTGGCGTAATTAAAATTTGCGACAGTATAAAATTAGTTTTTGAAAAATTTACTATATAAAAGGCAATCCCTGGCGCAATTAAAATTTGTGACAGTAGAAAATTAGTTTTTGAAAAATTTACTATAGAAAAGGCAATCCCTGGCGCACATAAAATTTGTGACAGTTGAAAATTATTTTTTGAATAATTTACTATAGAAAAGGCAATCCCTGGCGCACATAAAATTTGTGACAGTTGAAAATTAGTTTTTGAATAATTTACTATAGAAAAGGCAATCCCTGGGATATTTAAAATTTGCGACAGTATAAAATTAGTTTTTGAATAATTTACTATAGAAAAGGCAATCCCTGGGATATTTAAAATTTGTGACAGTAGAAAATTAGTTTTTGAAAAATTTACTATAGAAAAGGCAATCCCTGGCGCACATAAAATTTGCGACAGTATAAAATTATTTTTTGAATAATTTACTATAGAAAAGGCAATCCCTGGCGCACATAAAATTTGCGACAGTAAAAAATTATTTTTTGAATAATTTACTATAGAAAAGTCAATCCCTGGCGCACATAAAATTTGCGACAGTAAAAAAATTATTTTTTGAATAATTTACTATAGAAAAGGCAATCCCTGGCGCACATAAAATTTGTGACAGTTGAAAATTAGTTTTTGAATAATTTACTATAGAAAAGGCAATCCCTGGCGCACATAAAATTTGCGACAGTAAAAAATTATTTTTTGAATAATTTACTGTAGAAAAGGCAATCCCTGGGATATTTAAAATTTGCGACAGTATAAAATTATTTTTTGAATAATTTACTATAGAAAAGTCAATCCCTGGCGCACATAAAATTTGCGACAGTATAAAATTATTTTTTGAATAATTTACTATAGAAAAGGCAATCCCTGGCGTAATTAAAATTTGCGACAGTATAAAATTATTTTTTGAATAATTTACTATAGAAAAGGCAATCCCTGGCGCACATAAAATTTGTGACAGTTGAAAATTAGTTTTTGAATAATTTACTATAGAAAAGGCAATCCCTGGGATATTTAAAATTTGCGACAGTATAAAATTAGTTTTTGAATAATTTACTATAGAAAAGGCAATCCCTGGGATATTTAAAATTTGTGACAGTAGAAAATTAGTTTTTGAAAAATTTACTATAGAAAAGGCAATCCCTGGCGCACATAAAATTTGCGACAGTATAAAATTATTTTTTGAATAATTTACTATAGAAAAGGCAATCCCTGGCGCACATAAAATTTGCGACAGTAAAAAATTATTTTTTGAATAATTTACTATAGAAAAGTCAATCCCTGGCGCACATAAAATTTGTGACAGTAGAAAATTAGTTTTTGAAAAATTTACTATAGAAAAGGCAATCCCTGGCGCACATAAAATTTGCGACAGTATAAAATTATTTTTTGAATAATTTACTATAGAAAAGGCAATCCCTGGCGCAATTAAAATTTGTGACAGTAGAAAATTAGTTTTTGAAAAATTTACTATAGAAAAGGCAATCCCTGGCGCAATTAAAATTTGTGACAGTTGAAAATTATTTTTTGAATAATTTACTGTAGAAAAGGCAATCCCTGGGATATTTAAAATTTGCGACAGTAGAAAATTATTTTTTGAATAATTTACTATAGAAAAGGCAATCCCTGGCGCAATTAAAATTTGTGACAGTAGAAAATTAGTTTTTGAAAAATTTACTATAGAAAAGGCAATCCCTGGGATATTTAAAATTTGCGACAGTAGAAAATTATTTTTTGAATAATTTACTGTAGAAAAGGTAATCCCTGGGATATTTAAAATTTGCGACAGTATAAAATTAGTTTTTGAATAATTTACTATAGAAAAGGCAATCCCTGGCGTAATTAAAATTTGCGACAGTATAAAATTATTTTTTGAATAATTTACTATAGAAAAGGCAATCCCTGGGATATTTAAAATTTGCGACAGTATAAAATTAGTTTTTGAATAATTTACTATAGAAAAGGCAATCCCTGGCGCACATAAAATTTGCGACAGTAAAAAATTATTTTTTGAATAATTTACTATAGAAAAGGCAATCCCTGGCGCACATAAAATTTGTGACAGTTGAAAATTAGTTTTTGAATAATTTACTATAGAAAAGGCAATCCCTGGCGCACATAAAATTTGCGACAGTAAAAAATTATTTTTTGAATAATTTACTGTAGAAAAGGCAATCCCTGGGATATTTAAAATTTGCGACAGTATAAAATTATTTTTTGAATAATTTACTATAGAAAAGTCAATCCCTGGCGCACATAAAATTTGCGACAGTATAAAATTATTTTTTGAATAATTTACTATAGAAAAGGCAATCCCTGGCGTAATTAAAATTTGCGACAGTATAAAATTATTTTTTGAATAATTTACTATAGAAAAGGCAATCCCTGGCGCACATAAAATTTGCGACAGTATAAAATTATTTTTTGAATAATTTACTATAGAAAAGGCAATCCCTGGCGTAATTAAAATTTGTGACAGTAGAAAATTAGTTTTTGAAAAATTTACTATAGAAAAGGCAATCCCTGGGATATTTAAAATTTGCGACAGTATAAAATTAGTTTTTGAAAAATTTACTATAGAAAAGGCAATCCCTGGCGCACATAAAATTTGCGACAGTATAAAATTATTTTTTGAATAATTTACTATAGAAAAGGCAATCCCTGGCGTAATTAAAATTTGCGACAGTATAAAATTAGTTTTTGAAAAATTTACTATATAAAAGGCAATCCCTGGCGCAATTAAAATTTGTGACAGTAGAAAATTAGTTTTTGAAAAATTTACTATAGAAAAGGCAATCCCTGGCGCACATAAAATTTGTGACAGTTGAAAATTATTTTTTGAATAATTTACTATAGAAAAGGCAATCCCTGGCGCACATAAAATTTGTGACAGTTGAAAATTATTTTTTGAATAATTTACTATAGAAAAGGCAATCCCTGGGATATTTAAAATTTGCGACAGTATAAAATTAGTTTTTGAATAACTTACTATAGAAAAGGCAATCCCTGGGATATTTAAAATTTGTGACAGTAGAAAATTAGTTTTTGAAAAATTTACTATAGAAAAGGCAATCCCTGGCGCACATAAAATTTGCGACAGTATAAAATTATTTTTTGAATAATTTACTATAGAAAAGGCAATCCCTGGCGCACATAAAATTTGCGACAGTAAAAAATTATTTTTTGAATAATTTACTATAGAAAAGTCAATCCCTGGCGCACATAAAATTTGCGACAGTAAAAAATTATTTTTTGAATAATTTACTATAGAAAAGGCAATCCCTGGCGCACATAAAATTTGCGACAGTAAAAAATTAGTTTTTGAATAATTTACTATAGAAAAGGCAATCCCTGGCGCAATTAAAATTTGTGACAGTTGAAAATTATTTTTTGAATAATTTACTATAGAAAAGGCAATCCCTGGCGCAATTAAAATTTGTGACAGTTGAAAATTATTTTTTGAATAATTTACTGTAGAAAAGGCAATCCCTGGCGCAATTAAAATTTGCGACAGTATAAAATTAGTTTTTGAAAAATTTACTATAGAAAAGGCAATCCCTGGCGTAATTAAAATTTGCGACAGTAGAAAATTATTTTTTGAATAATTTACTGTAGAAAAGGCAATCCCTGGGATATTTAAAATTTGCGACAGTAGAAAATTAGTTTTTGAAAAATTTACTATAGAAAAGGCAATTCCTGGCGCAATTAAAATTTGTGACAGTTGAAAATTATTTTTTGAATAATTTACTATAGAAAAGGCAATCCCTGGCGCACATAAAATTTGCGACAGTATAAAATTAGTTTTTGAAAAATTTACTATATAAAAGGCAATCCCTGGCGCAATTAAAATTTGTGACAGTAGAAAATTAGTTTTTGAATAATTTACTATAGAAAAGGCAATCCCTGGCGCAATTAAAATTTGTGACAGTAGAAAATTAGTTTTTGAAAAATTTACTATAGAAAAGGCAATCCCTGGCGCACATAAAATTTGCGACAGTATAAAATTAGTTTTTGAATAATTTACTATAGAAAAGGCAATCCCTGGCGCACATAAAATTTGCGACAGTATAAAATTAGTTTTTGAAAAATTTACTATATAAAAGGCAATCCCTGGCGCAATTAAAATTTGTGACAGTTGAAAATTAGTTTTTGAATAATTTACTATAGAAAAGGCAATCCCTGGGATATTTAAAATTTGCGACAGTAGAAAATCATTTTTTGAATAATTTACTGTAGAAAAGGCAATCCCTGGCGCAATTAAAATTTGTGACAGTATAAAATTAGTTTTTGAATAATTTACTATAGAAAAGGCAATCCCTGGGATATTTAAAATTTGCGACAGTATAAAATTATTTTTTGAATAATTTACTGTAGAAAAGGCAATCCCTGGCGTAATTAAAATTTGCGACAGTAGAAAATTATTTTTTGAATAATTTACTGTAGAAAAGGCAATCCCTGGCGCAATTAAAATTTGCGACAGTATAAAATTAGTTTTTGAATAATTTACTATAGAAAAGGCAATCCCTGGCGTAATTAAAATTTGCGACAGTATAAAATTAGTTTTTGAATAATTTACTATATAAAAGGCAATCCCTGGGATATTTAAAATTTGCGACAGTAGAAAATTATTTTTTGAATAATTTACTGTAGAAAAGGCAATCCCTGGGATATTTAAAATTTGCGACAGTATAAAATTATTTTTTGAATAATTTACTATAGAAAAGGCAATCCCTGGCGCACATAAAATTTGCGACAGTAAAAAATTATTTTTTGAATAATTTACTGTAGAAAAGGCAATCCCTGGCGTAATTAAAATTTGCGACAGTATAAAATTATTTTTTGAATAATTTACTATAGAAAAGGCAATCCCTGGCGCAATTAAAATTTGCGACAGTATAAAATTAGTTTTTGAATAATTTACTATAGAAAAGGCAATCCCTGGCGCACATAAAATTTGCGACAGTATAAAATTATTTTTTGAATAATTTACTATAGAAAAGGCAATCCCTGGCGCAATTAAAATTTGTGACAGTAGAAAATTAGTTTTTGAAAAATTTACTATAGAAAAGGCAATCCCTGGCGCACATAAAATTTGCGACAGTAAAAAATTATTTTTTGAATAATTTACTATAGAAAAGGCAATCCCTGGCGCACATAAAATTTGTGACAGTTGAAAATTAGTTTTTGAATAATTTACTATAGAAAAGGCAATCCCTGGCGCACATAAAATTTGCGACAGTAAAAAATTATTTTTTGAATAATTTACTGTAGAAAAGGCAATCCCTGGGATATTTAAAATTTGCGACAGTATAAAATTATTTTTTGAATAATTTACTATAGAAAAGTCAATCCCTGGCGCACATAAAATTTGCGACAGTATAAAATTATTTTTTGAATAATTTACTATAGAAAAGGCAATCCCTGGCGTAATTAAAATTTGCGACAGTATAAAATTATTTTTTGAATAATTTACTATAGAAAAGGCAATCCCTGGCGCAATTAAAATTTGCGACAGTAAAAAATTATTTTTTGAATAATTTACTATAGAAAAGGCAATCCCTGGCGCAATTAAAATTTGTGACAGTTGAAAATTATTTTTTGAATAATTTACTATAGAAAAGGCAATCCCTGGCGCAATTAAAATTTGCGACAGTATAAAATTATTTTTTGAATAATTTACTGTAGAAAAGGCAATCCCTGGGATATTTAAAATTTGCGACAGTAGAAAATTAGTTTTTGAAAAATTTACTATAGAAAAGGCAATCCCTGGCGCAATTAAAATTTGTGACAGTTGAAAATTATTTTTTGAATAATTTACTATAGAAAAGGCAATCCCTGGCGCAATTAAAATTTGTGACAGTAGAAAATTAGTTTTTGAAAAATTTACTATAGAAAAGGCAATCCCTGGGATATTTAAAATTTGCGACAGTAGAAAATTATTTTTTGAATAATTTACTGTAGAAAAGGCAATCCCTGGGATATTTAAAATTTGCGACAGTAGAAAATTAGTTTTTGAAAAATTTACTATAGAAAAGGCAATCCCTGGCGCAATTAAAATTTGTGACAGTTGAAAATTATTTTTTGAATAATTTACTATAGAAAAGGCAATCCCTGGCGCACATAAAATTTGCGACAGTATAAAATTAGTTTTTGAAAAATTTACTATATAAAAGGCAATCCCTGGCGCACATAAAATTTGTGACAGTTGAAAATTATTTTTTGAATAATTTACTATAGAAAAGGCAATCCCTGGCGCACATAAAATTTGCGACAGTATAAAATTATTTTTTGAATAATTTACTATAGAAAAGGCAATCCCTGGCGCAATTAAAATTTGTGACAGTAGAAAATTAGTTTTTGAAAAATTTACTATAGAAAAGGCAATCCCTGGGATATTTAAAATTTGCGACAGTATAAAATTAGTTTTTGAATAATTTACTATAGAAAAGGCAATCCCTGGGATATTTAAAATTTGTGACAGTAGAAAATTAGTTTTTGAAAAATTTACTATAGAAAAGGCAATCCCTGGCGCACATAAAATTTGCGACAGTATAAAATTAGTTTTTGAATAATTTACTATAGAAAAGGCAATCCCTGGCGTAATTAAAATTTGCGACAGTATAAAATTATTTTTTGAATAATTTACTATAGAAAAGGCAATCCCTGGGATATTTAAAATTTGCGACAGTATAAAATTAGTTTTTGAATAATTTACTATAGAAAAGGCAATCCCTGGGATATTTAAAATTTGCGACAGTAGAAAATTATTTTTTGAATAATTTACTGTAGAAAAGGCAATCCCTGGGATATTTAAAATTTGCGACAGTATAAAATTATTTTTTGAATAATTTACTATAGAAAAGTCAATCCCTGGCGCACATAAAATTTGCGACAGTAGAAAATTAGTTTTTGAAAAATTTACTATAGAAAAGGCAATCCCTGGGATATTTAAAATTTGTGACAGTTGAAAATTATTTTTTGAATAATTTACTATAGAAAAGGCAATCCCTGGCGCAATTAAAATTTGCGACAGTATAAAATTAGTTTTTGAAAAATTTACTATATAAAAGGCAATCCCTGGCGCAATTAAAATTTGTGACAGTTGAAAATTAGTTTTTGAATAATTTACTATAGAAAAGGCAATCCCTGGCGCAATTAAAATTTGTGACAGTTGAAAATTATTTTTTGAATAATTTACTATAGAAAAGGCAATCCCTGGCGCAATTAAAATTTGTGACAGTTGAAAATTATTTTTTGAATAATTTACTATAGAAAAGTCAATCCCTGGCGCACATAAAATTTGCGACAGTATAAAATTATTTTTTGAATAATTTACTATAGAAAAGGCAATCCCTGGCGCAATTAAAATTTGTGACAGTAGAAAATTAGTTTTTGAAAAATTTACTATAGAAAAGGCAATCCCTGGCGCACATAAAATTTGCGACAGTAAAAAATTATTTTTTGAATAATTTACTGTAGAAAAGGCAATCCCTGGGATATTTAAAATTTGCGACAGTATAAAATTATTTTTTGAATAATTTACTGTAGAAAAGGCAATCCCTGGCGTAATTAAAATTTGCGACAGTAGAAAATTATTTTTTGAATAATTTACTGTAGAAAAGGCAATCCCTGGGATATTTAAAATTTGCGACAGTAGAAAATTATTTTTTGAATAATTTACTATAGAAAAGGCAATCCCTGGCGTAATTAAAATTTGCGACAGTAGAAAATTATTTTTTGAATAATTTACTGTAGAAAAGGCAATCCCTGGGATATTTAAAATTTGCGACAGTAGAAAATTATTTTTTGAATAATTTACTGTAGAAAAGGCAATCCCTGGGATATTTAAAATTTGCGACAGTAGAAAATTATTTTTTGAATAATTTACTATAGAAAAGGCAATCCCTGGCGCACATAAAATTTGTGACAGTAGAAAATTATTTTTTGAATAATTTACTATAGAAAAGGCAATCCCTGGCGCAATTAAAATTTGTGACAGTTGAAAATTATTTTTTGAATAATTTACTATAGAAAAGGCAATCCCTGGCGCAATTAAAATTTGTGACAGTATAAAATTAGTTTTTGAATAATTTACTATAGAAAAGGCAATCCCTGGGATATTTAAAATTTGCGACAGTATAAAATTATTTTTTGAATAATTTACTATAGAAAAGTCAATCCCTGGCGCACATAAAATTTGCGACAGTATAAAATTATTTTTTGAATAATTTACTATAGAAAAGGCAATCCCTGGCGCAATTAAAATTTGTGACAGTATAAAATTAGTTTTTGAATAATTTACTATAGAAAAGGCAATCCCTGGGATATTTAAAATTTGCGACAGTATAAAATTATTTTTTGAATAATTTACTGTAGAAAAGGCAATCCCTGGCGTAATTAAAATTTGCGACAGTAGAAAATTATTTTTTGAATAATTTACTGTAGAAAAGGCAATCCCTGGCGCAATTAAAATTTGCGACAGTATAAAATTAGTTTTTGAATAATTTACTATAGAAAAGGCAATCCCTGGCGTAATTAAAATTTGCGAAAAATTTACTATAGAAAAGGCAATCCCTGGCGCAATTAAAATTTGTGACAGTAGAAAATTAGTTTTTGAATAATTTACTATAGAAAAGGCAATCCCTGGCGCACATAAAATTTGCGACAGTAAAAAATTATTTTTTGAATAATTTACTGTAGAAAAGGCAATCCCTGGCGTAATTAAAATTTGCGACAGTAGAAAATTATTTTTTGAATAATTTACTGTAGAAAAGGCAATCCCTGGGATATTTAAAATTTGCGACAGTAGAAAATTATTTTTTGAATAATTTACTGTAGAAAAGGCAATCCCTGGCGCAATTAAAATTTGCGACAGTATAAAATTATTTTTTGAATAATTTACTATAGAAAAGGCAATCCCTGGCGTAATTAAATTTTGCGACAGTAGAAAATTATTTTTTGAATAATTTACTGTAGAAAAGGCAATCCCTGGCGCAATTAAAATTTGCGACAGTATAAAATTAGTTTTTGAAAAATTTACTATATAAAAGGCAATCCCTGGCGCAATTAAAATTTGTGACAGTTGAAAATTAGTTTTTGAATAATTTACTATAGAAAAGGCAATCCCTGGCGCAATTAAAATTTGTGACAGTAGAAAATTATTTTTTGAATAATTTACTGTAGAAAAGGCAATCCCTGGGATATTTAAAATTTGCGACAGTAGAAAATTATTTTTTGAATAATTTACTGTAGAAAAGGCAATCCCTGGCGCAATTAAAATTTGCGACAGTATAAAATTATTTTTTGAATAATTTACTATAGAAAAGGCAATCCCTGGCGTAATTAAAATTTGCGACAGTAGAAAATTAGTTTTTGAAAAATTTACTATAGAAAAGGCAATCCCTGGCGCACATAAAATTTGCGACAGTATAAAATTATTTTTTGAATAATTTACTATAGAAAAGGCAATCCCTGGCGCAATTAAAATTTGTGACAGTTGAAAATTATTTTTTGAATAATTTACTATAGAAAAGGCAATCCCTGGCGCACATAAAATTTGCGACAGTATAAAATTAGTTTTTGAAAAATTTACTATAGAAAAGGCAATCCCTGGCGCAATTAAAATTTGTGACAGTTGAAAATTATTTTTTGAATAATTTACTGTAGAAAAGGCAATCCCTGGGATATTTAAAATTTGCGACAGTAGAAAATTATTTTTTGAATAATTTACTATAGAAAAGGCAATCCCTGGCGCAATTAAAATTTGTGACAGTAGAAAATTAGTTTTTGAAAAATTTACTATAGAAAAGGCAATCCCTGGGATATTTAAAATTTGCGACAGTAGAAAATTAGTTTTTGAATAATTTACTATAGAAAAGGCAATCCCTGGCGCAATTAAAATTTGTGACAGTAGAAAATTATTTTTTGAATAATTTACTGTAGAAAAGGCAATCCCTGGGATATTTAAAATTTGCGACAGTAGAAAATTATTTTTTGAATAATTTACTATAGAAAAGGCAATCCCTGGCGCACATAAAATTTGCGACAGTAAAAAATTATTTTTTGAATAATTTACTATAGAAAAGGCAATCCCTGGCGCAATTAAAATTTGCGACAGTAGAAAATTAGTTTTTGAAAAATTTACTATAGAAAAGGCAATCCCTGGCGTAATTAAAATTTGTGACAGTTGAAAATTATTTTTTGAATAATTTACTGTAGAAAAGGCAATCCCTGGCGCAATTAAAATTTGCGACAGTAGAAAATTAGTTTTTGAATAATTTACTATAGAAAAGGCAATCCCTGGCGCACATAAAATTTGTGACAGTTGAAAATTAGTTTTTGAAAAATTTACTATAGAAAAGGCAATCCCTGGGATATTTAAAATTTGCGACAGTAGAAAATTAGTTTTTGAATAATTTACTGTAGAAAAGGCAATCCCTGGCGCAATTAAAATTTGCGACAGTATAAAATTATTTTTTGAATAATTTACTATAGAAAAGGCAATCCCTGGCGTAATTAAAATTTGCGACAGTAGAAAATTAGTTTTTGAAAAATTTACTATAGAAAAGGCAATCCCTGGCGCACATAAAATTTGCGACAGTATAAAATTATTTTTTGAATAATTTACTATAGAAAAGGCAATCCCTGGCGCACATAAAATTTGCGACAGTAAAAAATTATTTTTTGAATAATTTACTGTAGAAAAGGCAATCCCTGGGATATTTAAAATTTGCGACAGTATAAAATTATTTTTTGAATAATTTACTATATAAAAGGCAATCCCTGGCGCACATAAAATTTGCGACAGTATAAAATTAGTTTTTGAAAAATTTACTATAGAAAAGGCAATCCCTGGCGTAATTAAAATTTGTGACAGTTGAAAATTATTTTTTGAATAATTTACTGTAGAAAAGGCAATCCCTGGCGCAATTAAAATTTGTGACAGTTGAAAATTATTTTTTGAATAATTTACTGTAGAAAAGGCAATCCCTGGGATATTTAAAATTTGCGACAGTAGAAAATTATTTTTTGAATAATTTACTATAGAAAAGGCAATCCCTGGCGTAATTAAAATTTGCGACAGTATAAAATTATTTTTTGAAAAATTTACTATAGAAAAGGCAATCCCTGGCGCACATAAAATTTGCGACAGTAGAAAATTATTTTTTGAATAATTTACTGTAGAAAAGGCAATCCCTGGGATATTTAAAATTTGCGACAGTAGAAAATTATTTTTTGAATAATTTACTATAGAAAAGGCAATCCCTGGCGCAATTAAAATTTGTGACAGTTGAAAATTATTTTTTGAATAATTTACTGTAGAAAAGGCAATCCCTGGGATATTTAAAATTTGCGACAGTAGAAAATTATTTTTTGAATAATTTACTATAGAAAAGGCAATCCCTGGCGCAATTAAAATTTGTGACAGTAGAAAATTAGTTTTTGAAAAATTTACTATAGAAAAGGCAATCCCTGGGATATTTAAAATTTGCAACAGTAGAAAATTAGTTTTTGAATAATTTACTATAGAAAAGGCAATCCCTGGCGCACATAAAATTTGTGACAGTTGAAAATTATTTTTTGAATAATTTACTGTAGAAAAGGCAATCCCTGGGATATTTAAAATTTGCGACAGTAGAAAATTATTTTTTGAATAATTTACTGTAGAAAAGGCAATCCCTGGCGTAATTAA
This sequence comes from Dioctria linearis, assembly GCA_963930735.1. Lineage (NCBI taxonomy): Eukaryota > Metazoa > Arthropoda > Insecta > Diptera > Asilidae > Dioctria > Dioctria linearis. The sequence goes on from CAWVNZ010002970.1 coordinate 99,834, forward strand.
AATTTGCGACAGTTGAAAATTATTTTTTGAATAATTTACTGTAGAAAAGTCAATCCCTGGGATATTTAAAATTTGCGACAGTAGAAAATTAGTTTTTGAATAATTTACTATAGAAAAGGCAATCCCTGGCGCAATTAAAATTTGCGACAGTAGAAAATTATTTTTTGAATAATTTACTATAGAAAAGTCAATCCCTGGCGCAATTAAAATTTGCGACAGTATAAAATTAGTTTTTGAATAATTTACTATAGAAAAGGCAATCCCTGGCGCACATAAAATTTGTGACAGTTGAAAATTATTTTTTGAATAATTTACTATAGAAAAGGCAATCCCTGGCGCACATAAAATTTGCGACAGTATAAAATTATTTTTTGAAAAATTTACTATATAAAAGGCAATCCCTGGCGCACATAAAATTTGTGACAGTTGAAAATTATTTTTTGAATAATTTACTATAGAAAAGTCAATCCCTGGGATATTTAAAATTTGCGACAGTAGAAAATTAGTTTTTGAATAATTTACTATAGAAAAGGCAATCCCTGGCGCAATTAAAATTTGCGACAGTAGAAAATTATTTTTTGAATAATTTACTATAGAAAAGTCAATCCCTGGCGCAATTAAAATTTGCGACAGTATAAAATTAGTTTTTGAATAATTTACTATAGAAAAGGCAATCCCTGGCGCACATAAAATTTGTGACAGTTGAAAATTATTTTTTGAATAATTTACTATAGAAAAGGCAATCCCTGGCGCACATAAAATTTGCGACAGTATAAAATTATTTTTTGAATAATTTACTATAGAAAAGGCAATCCCTGGCGCAATTAAAATTTGCGACAGTAGAAAATTATTTTTTGAATAATTTACTGTAGAAAAGGCAATCCCTGGGATATTTAAATTTTGCGACAGTAGAAAATTATTTTTTGAATAATTTACTGTAGAAAAGGCAATCCCTGGCGCACATAAAATTTGCGACAGTATAAAATTAGTTTTTGAATAATTTACTGTAGAAAAGGCAATCCCTGGGATATTTAAAATTTGCGACAGTATAAAATTAGTTTTTGAATAATTTACTATAGAAAAGTCAATCCCTGGCGCACATAAAATTTGTGACAGTAGAAAATTAGTTTTTGAATAATTTACTGTAGAAAAGGCAATCCCTGGCGCAATTAAAATTTGCGACAGTAAAAAATTATTTTTTGAAAAATTTACTATATAAAAGGCAATCCCTGGCGCACATAAAATTTGTGACAGTTGAAAATTATTTTTTGAATAATTTACTATAGAAAAGGCAATCCCTGGCGCACATAAAATTTGCGACAGTATAAAATTATTTTTTGAATAATTTACTATAGAAAAGGCAATCCCTGGCGCAATTAAAATTTGTGACAGTAGAAAATTAGTTTTTGAAAAATTTACTATAGAAAAGGCAAACCCTGGCGCAATTAAAATTTGTGACAGTTGAAAATTATTTTTTGAATAATTTACTATAGAAAAGGCAATCCCTGGCGCACATAAAATTTGCGACAGTAGAAAATTATTTTTTGAATAATTTACTGTAGAAAAGGCAATCCCTGGCGCAATTAAAATTTGTGACAGTAGAAAATTAGTTTTTGAATAATTTACTGTAGAAAAGGCAATCCCTGGGATATTTAAAATTTGCGACAGTAGAAAATTATTTTTTGAATAATTTACTATAGAAAAGGCAATCCCTGGCGCACATAAAATTTGCGACAGTAGAAAATTATTTTTTGAATAATTTACTATAGAAAAGGCAATCCCTGGCGCACATAAAATTTGCGACAGTAAAAAATTATTTTTTGAATAATTTACTGTAGAAAAGGCAATCCCTGGCGCACATAAAATTTGCGACAGTAAAAAATTATTTTTTGAATAATTTACTGTAGAAAAGGCAATCCCTGGCGCACATAAAATTTGCGACAGTAAAAAATTATTTTTTGAATAATTTACTATAGAAAAGGCAATCCCTGGCGCACATAAAATTTGCGACAGTAAAAAATTATTTTTTGAATAATTTACTGTAGAAAAGGCAATCCCTGGCGCACATAAAATTTGCGACAGTAAAAAATTATTTTTTGAATAATTTACTATAGAAAAGGCAATCCCTGGGATATTTAAAATTTGCGACAGTAGAAAATTAGTTTTTGAATAATTTACTGTAGAAAAGGCAATCCCTGGCGCACATAAAATTTGCGACAGTAAAAAATTATTTTTTGAATAATTTTCTATAGAAAAGGCAATCCCTGGCGCACATAGAATTTGCGACAGTAAAAAATTATTTTTTGAATAATTTACTGTAGAAAAGGCAATCCCTGGCGCACATAAAATTTGCGACAGTAAAAAATTATTTTTTGAATAATTTACTATAGAAAAGGCAATCCCTGGGATATTTAAAATTTGCGACAGTAGAAAATTAGTTTTTTGAATAATTTACTGTAGAAAAGGCAATCCCTGGCGCACATAAAATTTGCGACAGTATAAAATTATTTTTTGAATAATTTACTGTAGAAAAGGCAATCCCTGGCGCACATAAAATTTGCGACAGTAAAAAATTATTTTTTGAATAATTTACTATAGAAAAGGCAATCCCTGGCGCACATAAAATTTGCGACAGTAAAAAATTATTTTTTGAACAATTTACTGTAGAAAAGGCAATCCCTGGGATATTTAAAATTAGCGACAGTAGAAAATTATTTTTTGAATAATTTACTATAGAAAAGGCAATCCCTGGCGCAATTAAAATTTGTGACAGTTGAAAATTATTTTTTGAATAATTTACTATAGAAAAGGCAATCCCTGGCGCAATTAAAATTTGCGACAGTAAAAAATTATTTTTTGAAAAATTTACTATATAAAAGGCAATCCCTGGCGCACATAAAATTTGTGACAGTTGAAAATTATTTTTTGAATAATTTACTATAGAAAAGGCAATCCCTGGCGCACATAAAATTTGCGACAGTAAAAAATTATTTTTTGAATAATTTACTGTAGAAAAGGCAATCCCTGGCGCACATAAAATTTGCGACAGTAGAAAATTATTTTTTGAATAATTTACTGTAGAAAAGGCAATCCCTGGGATATTTAAAATTTGCGACAGTAGAAAATTATTTTTTGAATAATTTACTATAGAAAAGGCAATCCCTGGCGCAATTAAAATTTGTGACAGTTGAAAATTATTTTTTGAATAATTTACTATAGAAAAGGCAATCCCTGGCGCAATTAAAATTTCTGACAGTTGAAAATTATTTTTTGAATAATTTACTATAGAAAAGGTAATCCCTGGCGCACATAAAATTTGCGACAGTAGAAAATTATTTTTTGAATAATTTACTATAGAAAAGGCAATCCCTCGCGCACATAAAATTTGCGACAGTAAAAAATTATTTTTTGTATAATTTACTGTAGAAAAGGCAATCCCTGGCGCACATAAAATTTGCGACAGTAAAAAATTATTTTTTGAATAATTTACTGTAGAAAAGGCAATCCCTGGGATATTTAAAATTTGCGACAGTAGAAAATTATTTTTTGAATAATTTACTATAGAAAAGGCAATCCCTGGCGCACATAAAATTTGCGACAGTAAAAAATTATTTTTTGAATAATTTACTGTAGAAAAGGCAATCCCTGGGATATTTAAAATTTGCGACAGTAGAAAATTAGTTTTTGAATAATTTACTATAGAAAAGGCAATCCCTGGCGCACATAAAATTTGCGACAGTATAAAATTATTTTTTGAATAATTTACTATAGAAAAGGCAATCCCTGGCGCAATTAAAATTTGCGACAGTAAAAAATTATTTTTTGAAAAATTTACTATATAAAAGGCAATCCCTGGCGCACATAAAATTTGTGACAGTTGAAAATTATTTTTTGAATAATTTACTATAGAAAAGGCAATCCCTTGCGCACATAAAATTTGCGACAGTAAAAAATTATTTTTTGAATAATTTACTGTAGAAAAGGCAATCCCTGGCGCACATAAAATTTGCGACAGTAGAAAATTATTTTTTGAATAATTTACTGTAGAAAAGGCAATCCCTGGGATATTTAAAATTTGCGACAGTAGAAAATTAGTTTTTGAATAATTTACTGTAGAAAAGGCAATCCCTGGCGCACATAAAATTTGCGACAGTAAAAAATTATTTTTTGAATAATTTACTGTAGAAAAGGCAATCCCTGGGATATTTAAAATTTGCGACAGTAGAAAATTAGTTTTTGAAAAATTTACTGTAGAAAAGGCAATCCCTGGCGCAATTAAAATTTGTGACAGTAGAAAATTAGTTTTTGAATAATTTACTGTAGAAAAGGCAATCCCTGGGATATTTAAAATTTGCGACAGTAGAAAATTAGTTTTTGAAAAATTTACTGTAGAAAAGGCAATCCCTGGCGCAATTAAAATTTGTGACAGTAGAAAATTATTTTTTGAATAATTTACTATAGAAAAGGCAATCCCTGGCGCACATAAAATTTGCGACAGTAAAAAATTATTTTTTGAATAATTTACTGTAGAAAAGGCAATCCCTGGCGCACATAAAATTTGCGACAGTAAAAAATTATTTTTTGAATAATTTACTGTAGAAAAGGCAATCCCTGGCGCACATAAAATTTGCGACAGTAGAAAATTAGTTTTTGAAAAATTTACTATAGAAAAGGCAATCCCTGGGATATTTAAAATTTGCGACAGTAGAAAATTATTTTTTGAATAATTTACTGTAGAAAAGGCAATCCCTGGCGCAATTAAAATTTGCGACAGTATAAAATTATTTTTTGAATAATTTACTATAGAAAAGGCAATCCCTGGCGCACATAAAATTTGCGACAGTAGAAAATTATTTTTTGAATAATTTACTGTAGAAAAGGCAATCCCTGGCGCAATTAAAATTTGTGACAGTAGAAAATTAGTTTTTGAAAAATTTACTGTAGAAAAGGCAATCCCTGGCGCAATTAAAATTTGTGACAGTAGAAAATTATTTTTTGAATAATTTACTATAGAAAAGGCAATCCCTGGCGCACATAAAATTTGCGACAGTAAAAAATTATTTTTTGAATAATTTACTATAGAAAAGGCAATCCCTGGCGCACATAAAATTTGCGACAGTAAAAAATTATTTTTTGAATAATTTACTGTAGAAAAGGCAATCCCTGGCGCACATAAAATTTGCGACAGTAGAAAATTATTTTTTGAATAATTTACTGTAGAAAAGGCAATCCCTGGGATATTTAAAATTTGCGACAGTAGAAAATTAGTTTTTGAATAATTTACTGTAGAAAAGGCAATCCCTGGCGCACATAAAATTTGCGACAGTAGAAAATTAGTTTTTGAAAAATTTACTATAGAAAAGGCAATCCCTGGCGCAATTAAAATTTGTGACAGTTGAAAATTAGTTTTTGAATAATTTACTATAGAAAAGGCAATCCCTGGCGCACATAAAATTTGCGACAGTAGAAAATTAGTTTTTGAAAAATTTACTATAGAAAAGGCAATCCCTGGCGTAATTAAAATTTGCGACAGTATAAAATTATTTTTTGAATAATTTACTATAGAAAAGTCAATCCCTGGCGCAATTAAAATTTGCGACAGTAGAAAATTAGTTTTTGAAAAATTTACTATAGAAAAGGCAATCCCTGGCGCAATTAAAATTTGTGACAGTTGAAAATTATTTTTTGAATAATTTACTATAGAAAAGGCAATCCCTGGCGCAATTAAAATTTGTGACAGTTGAAAATTATTTTTTGAATAATTTACTGTAGAAAAGGCAATCCCTGGGATATTTAAAATTTGCGACAGTAGAAAATTAGTTTTTGAATAATTTACTGTAGAAAAGGCAATCCCTGGGATATTTAAAATTTGCGACAGTAGAAAATTAATTTTTGAAAAATTTACTATAGAAAAGTCAATCCCTGGCGCAATTAAAATTTGCGACAGTATAAAATTAGTTTTTGAATAATTTACTATAGAAAAGGCAATCCCTGGCGCACATAAAATTTGTGACAGTTGAAAATTATTTTTTGAATAATTTACTATAGAAAAGGCAATCCCTGGCGCAATTAAAATTTGCGACAGTAGAAAGTTATTTTTTGAATAATTTGCTATAGAAAAGGCAATCCCTGGCGCAATTAAAATTTGCGACAGTAGAAAATTATTTTTCGAATAATTTACTATAGAAAAGTCAATCCCTGGCGCACATAAAATTTGCGACAGTATAAAATTAGTTTTTGAATAATTTACTATAGAAAAGGCAATCCCTGGCGTAATTAAAATTTGCGACAGTATAAAATTAGTTTTTGAATAATTTACTGTAGAAAAGGCAATCCCTGGGATATTTAAAATTTGCGACAGTAGAAAATTATTTTTTGAATAATTTACTATAGAAAAGGCAATCCCTGGCGCAATTAAAATTTGTGACAGTTGAAAATTATTTTTTGAATAATTTACTATAGAAAAGGCAATCCCTGGCGCACATAAAATTTGTGACAGTTGAAAATTATTTTTTGAATAATTTACTGTAGAAAAGGGAATCCCTGGGATATTTAAAATTTGCGACAGTAGAAAATTATTTTTTGAATAATTTACTATAGAAAAGGCAATCCCTGGCGCAATTAAAATTTGCGACAGTAGAAAATTATTTTTTGAATAATTTACTATAGAAAAGTCAATCCCTGGCGCAATTAAAATTTGCGACAGTATAAAATTAATTTTTGAATAATTTACTATAGAAAAGGCAATCCCTGGCGTAATTAAAATTTGCGACAGTAGAAAATTATTTTTTGAATAATTTACTATAGAAAAGGCAATCCCTGGCGCACATAAAATTTGTGACAGTTGAAAATTATTTTTTGAATAATTTACTATAGAAAAGTCAATCCCTGGCGCAATTAAAATTTGCGACAGTATAAAATTAGTTTTTGAATAATTTACTATATAAAAGGCAATCCCTGGCGCAATTAAAATTTGCGACAGTAGAAAATTATTTTTTGAATAATTTTCTGTAGAAAAGGCAATCCCTGGGATATTTAAAATTTGCGACAGTAGAAAATTATTTTTTGAATAATTTACTATAGAAAAGGCAATCCCTGGCGCAATTAAAATTTGCGACAGTAGAAAATTATTTTTTGAATAATTTACTATAGAAAAGTCAATCCCTGGCGCAATTAAAATTTGCGACAGTATAAAATTAGTTTTTGAATAATTTACTGTAGAAAAGGCAATCCCTGGGATATTTAAAATTTGCGACAGTAGAAAATTATTTTTTGAATAATTTACTATAGAAAAGGCAATCCCTGGCGCAATTAAAATTTGTGACAGTAAAAAATTATTTTTTGAATAATTTACTATAGAAAAGGCAATCCCTGGCGCACATAAAATTTGCGACAGTATAAAATTATTTTTTGAATAATTTACTATAGAAAAGGCAATCCCTGGCGCAATTAAAATTTGCGACAGTATAAAATTAGTTTTTGAATAATTTACTATAGAAAAGGCAATCCCTGGCGCAATTAAAATTTGCGACAGTATAAAATTAGTTTTTGAATAATTTACTATAGAAAAGGCAATCCCTGGCGTAATTAAAATTTGCGACAGTAGAAAATTATTTTTTGAATAATTTACCATAGAAAAGGCAATCCCTGGCGCACATAAAATTTGCGACAGTTGAAAATTATTTTTTGAAAAATTACTATAGAAAAGTCAATCCCTGGCGCAATTAAAATTTGCGACAGTATAAAATTAGTTTTTGAATAATTTACTATATAAAAGGCAATCCCTGGCGCAATTAAAATCTGCGACAGTAGAAAATTATTTTTTGAATAATTTACTGTAGAAAAGGCAATCCCTGGGATATTTAAAATTTGCGACAGTAGAAAATTATTTTTTGAATAATTTACTGTAGAAAAGGCAATCCCTGGCGCACATAAAATTTGCGACAGTTGAAAATTATTTTTTGAATAATTTACTATAGAAAAGGCAATCCCTGGCGTAATTAAAATTTGTGACAGTAAAAAATTATTTTTTGAATAATTTACTGTAGAAAAGGCAATCCCTGGGATATTTAAAATTTGCGACAGTAGAAAATTATTTTTTGAATAATTTACTATAGAAAAGGCAATCCCTGGCGCAATTAAAATTTGTGACAGTAGAAAATTATTTTTGAATAATTTACTATAGAAAAAGGCAATCCCTGGCGTAATTAAAATTTGCGACAGTATAAAATTATTTTTTGAATAATTTACTATAGAAAAGTCAATCCCTGGCGCACATAAAATTTGCGACAGTATAAAATTATTTTTTGAATAATTTACTATAGAAAAGGCAATCCCTGGCGCAATTAAAATTTGCGACAGTAAAAAATTATTTTTTGAATAATTTACTATAGAAAAGGCAATCCCTGGCGCAATTAAAATTTGTGACAGTTGAAAATTATTTTTTGAATAATTTACTATAGAAAAAGTCAATCCCTGGCGCAATTAAAATTTGCGACAGTATAAAATTAGTTTTTGAATAATTTACTATAGAAAAGCAATCCCTGGCGTAATTAAAATTTGCGACAGTAGAAAATTATTTTTTGAATAATTTACTATAGAAAAGGCAATCCCTGGCGCACATAAAATTTGTGACAGTTGAAAATTATTTTTGAATAATTTACTATAGAAAAGTCAATCCCTGGCGCAATTAAAATTTGCGACAGTATAAAATTAGTTTTTGAATAATTTACTATATAAAAGGCAATCCCTGGCGCAATTAAAATTTGCGACAGTAGAAAATTATTTTTTGAATAATTTACTGTAGAAAAGGCAATCCCTGGGATATTTAAAATTTGCGACAGTAGAAAATTATTTTTTTGAATAATTTACTATAGAAAAGGCAATCCCTGGCGCAATTAAAATTTGCGACAGTATAAAATTATTTTTTGAATAATTTACTATAGAAAAGGCAATCCCTGGCGTAATTAAAATTTGCGACAGTAGAAAATTATTTTTTGAATAATTTACTATAGAAAAGGCAATCCCATGGCGCACATAAAATTTGCGACAGTATAAAATTATTTTTTGAATAATTTACTATAGAAAAGGCAATCCCTGGCGCAATTAAAATTTGCGACAGTAGAAAATTATTTTTTGAATAATTTACTATAGAAAAGTCAATCCCTGGCGCAATTAAATTTGCGACAGTAGAAAATTATTTTTTGAATAATTTACTGTAGAAAAGGCAATCCCTGGCGCACATAAAATTTGCGACAGTAAAAAATTATTTTTTGAATAATTTACTGTAGAAAAGGCAATCCCTGGGATATTTAAAATTTGCGACAGTAGAAAATTAGTTTTTGAATAATTTACTGTAGAAAAGGCAATCCCTGGCGCAATTAAAATTTGTGACAGTAGAAAATTATTTTTGAATAATTTACTGTAGAAAAGGCAATCCCTGGGATATTTAAAATTTGCGACAGTAGAAAATTATTTTTTGAATAATTTACTGTAGAAAAGGCAATCCCTGGGATATTTAAAATTTGCGACAGTAGAAAATTATTTTTTGAAAAATTTACTATAGAAAAGTCAATCCCTGGCGCAATTAAAATTTGCGACAGTATAAAATTAGTTTTTGAATAATTTACTATATAAAAGGCAATCCCTGGCGCAATTAAAATTTGCGACAGTAGAAAATTATTTTTTGAATAATTTACTGTAGAAAAGGCAATCCCTGGGATATTTAAAATTTGCGACAGTAGAAAATTAGTTTTGAAAAATTTACTATAGAAAAGGCAATCCCTGGCGCACATAAAATTTGCGACAGTATAAAAATATTTTTTGAATAATTTACTATAGAAAAGGCAATCCCTGGCGCACATAAAATTTGCGACAGTATAAAATTATTTTTTGAAAAATTTACTATAGAAAAGTCAATCCCTGGCGCAATTAAAATTTGCGACAGTAAAAAATTAGTTTTTGAATAATTTACTATAGAAAAGGCAATCCCTGGCGCACATAAAATTTGCGACAGTATAAAATTATTTTTTGAATAATTTACTATAGAAAAGCAATCCCTGGCGCACATAAAATTTGTGACAGTTGAAAATTATTTTTTGAATAATTTACTATAGAAAAGGCAATCCCTGGCGCAATTAAAATTTGCGACAGTAGAAAATTATTTTTTGAATAATTTACTGTAGAAAAGGCAATCCCTGGGATATTTAAAATTTGCGACAGTAGAAAATTATTTTTGAATAATTTACTGTAGAAAAGGCAATCCCTGCGTAATTAAAATTTGCGACAGTAGAAAATTATTTTTGAATAATTTACTGTAGAAAAGGCAATCCCTGGCGCAATTAAAATTTGCGACAGTAGAAAATTATTTTTTGAATAATTTACTGTAGAAAAGGCAATCCCTGGGATATTTTAAAATTTGCGACAGTAGAAAATTATTTTTTTTGAATAATTTACTATAGAAAAGGCAATCCCTGGCGCACATAAAATTTGCGACAGTATAAAATTATTTTTTGAATAATTTACTATAGAAAAGCAATCCCTGGCGCACATAAAATTTGCGACAGTAGAAAATTATTTTTTGAATAATTTACTATAGAAAAGGCAATCCCTGGCGCACATAAAATTTGCGACAGTATAAAATTATTTTTTGAATAATTTACTATAGAAAAGGCAATCCCTGGGATATTTAAAATTTGCGACAGTATAAAATTATTTTTTGAATAATTTACTATAGAAAAGTCAATCCCTGGCGCACATAAAATTTGCGACAGTATAAAATTAGTTTTTGAATAATTTACTATAGAAAAGGCAATCCCTGGCGCACATAAAATTTGCGACAGTATAAAATTATTTTTTGAATAATTTACTATAGAAAAGGCAATCCCTGGCGCACATAAAATTTGCGGACAGTAGAAAATTATTTTTTGAATAATTTACTATAGAAAAGGCAATCCTGGCGCACATAAAATTTGCGACAGTAGAAAATTAGTTTTTGAATAATTTTACTATAGAAAAGGCAATCTCTGGCGCACATAAAATTTGCGACAGTAGAAAATTATTTTTTGAATAATTTACTATAGAAAAGGCAATCCCTGGCGCACATAAAATTTGCGACAGTATAAAATTATTTTTTGAATAATTTACTATAGAAAAGGCAATCCCTGGGATATTTAAAATTTGCGACAGTATAAAATTATTTTTTGAATAATTTACTATAGAAAAGGCAATCCCTGGCGCACATAAAATTTGCGACAGTAGAAAATTATTTTTTGAATAATTTACTATAGAAAAGGCAATCCCTGGCGCACATAAAATTTGCGACAGTAGAAAATTATTTTTTGAATAATTTACTATAGAAAAGGCAATCCCTGGCGCACATAAAATTTGCGACAGTAGAAAATTATTTTTTGAATAATTTACTGTAGAAAAGGCAATCCCTGGGATATTTAAAATTTGCGACAGTAGAAAATTATTTTTTGAATAATTTACTATAGAAAAGGCAATCCCTGGCGCACATAAAATTTGCGACAGTATAAAATTATTTTTTGAATAATTTACTATAGAAAAGGCAATCCCTGGGATATTTAAAATTTGCGACAGTATAAAATTATTTTTTGAATAATTTACTATAGAAAAGGCAATCCCTGGCGCAATTAAAATTTGTGACAGTAGAAAATTAGTTTTTGAATAATTTACTATAGAAAAGGCAATCCCTGGCGCACATAAAATTTGTGACAGTTGAAAATTATTTTTTGAATAATTTACTATAGAAAAGGCAATCCCTGGCGCACATAAAATTTGCGACAGTATAAAATTATTTTTTGAATAATTTACTATAGAAAAGGCAATCCCTGGCGCACATAAAATTTGCGACAGTAGAAAATTAGTTTTTGAAAAATTTACTATAGAAAAGGCAATCCCTGGGATATTTAAAATTTGCGACAGTATAAAATTATTTTTTGAATAATTTACTATAGAAAAGGCAATCCCTGGCGTAATTAAAATTTGTGACAATATAAAATTATTTTTTGAATAATTTACTGTAGAAAAGGCAATCCCTGGCGCACATAAAATTTGTGACAGTTGAAAATTATTTTTTGAATAATTTACTATAGAAAAGGCAATCCCTGGCGTAATTAAAATTTGCGACAGTATAAAATTATTTTTTGAATAATTTACTATAGAAAAGGCAATCCCTGGCGCACATAAAATTTGCGACAGTATAAAATTATTTTTTGAATAATTTACTATAGAAAAGGCAATCCCTGGCGCACATAAAATTTGCGACAGTAGAAAATTATTTTTTGAATAATTTACTATAGAAAAGGCAATCCCTGGCGCACATCAAATTTGCGACAGTAGAAAATTAGTTTTTGAAAAATTTACTATAGAAAAGGCAATCCCTGGGATATTTAAAATTTGCGACAATATAAAATTATTTTTTGAATAATTTACTGTAGAAAAGGCAATCCCTGGCGCAATTAAAATTTGTGACAGTATAAAATTAGTATTTGAATAATTTACTGTAGAAAAGGCAATCCCTGGCGCACATAAAATTTGCGACAGTAAAAAATTATTTTTTGAATAATTTACTATAGAAAAGGCAATCCCTGGCGTAATTAAAATTTGTGACAGTATAAAATTATTTTTTGAATAATTTACTATAGAAAAGGCAATCCCTGGCGTAATTAAAATTTGCGACAATAGAAAATTATTTTTTGAATAATTTACTGTAGAAAAGGCAATCCCTGGGATATTTAAAATTTGCGACAGTAGAAAATTATTTTTTGAATAATTTACTATAGAAAAGGCAATCCCTGGCGCAATTAAAATTTGTGACAGTAGAAAATTATTTTTTGAATAATTTACTATAGAAAAGGCAATCCCTGGCGTAATTAAAATTTGCGACAGTATAAAATTATTTTTTGAATAATTTACTATAGAAAAGGCAATCCCTGGGATATTTAAAATTTACGACAGTATAAAATTAGTTTTTGAATAATTTACTATAGAAAAGGCAATCCCTGGCGTAATTAAAATTTGCGACAGTATAAAATTATTTTTTGAATAATTTACTATAGAAAAGGCAATCCCTGGGATATTTAAAATTTGCGACAGTATAAAATTAGTTTTTGAATAATTTACTATAGAAAAGGCAATCCCTGGGATATTTAAAATTTGCGACAGTAGAAAATTATTTTTTGAATAATTTACTGTAGAAAAGGCAATCCCTGGGATATTTAAAATTTGCGACAGTAGAAAATTATTTTTTGAATAATTTACTATAGAAAAGGCAATCCCTGGCGCACATAAAATTTGTGACAGTTGAAAATTATTTTTTGAATAATTTACTATAGAAAAGTCAATCCCTGGCGCAATTAAAATTTGCGACAGTATAAAATTAGTTTTTGAATAATTTACTATATAAAAGGCAATCCCTGGCGCAATTAAAATTTGCGACAGTAGAAAATTATTTTTTGAATAATTTACTGTAGAAAAGGCAATCCCTGGGATATTTAAAATTTGCGACAGTAGAAAATTATTTTTTGAATAATTTACTATAGAAAAGGCAATCCCTGGCGCAATTAAAATTTGCGACAGTAGAAAATTATTTTTTGAATAATTTACTATAGAAAAGTCAATCCCTGGCGCAATTAAAATTTGCGACAGTATAAAATTAGTTTTTGAATAATTTACTGTAGAAAAGGCAATCCCTGGCGCAATTAAAATTTGCGACAGTAAAAAATTATTTTTTGAATAATTTACTGTAGAAAAGGCAATCCCTGGGATATTTAAAATTTGTGACAGTTGAAAATTATTTTTTGAATAATTTACTGTAGAAAAGGCAATCCCTGGCGCAATTAAAATTTGCGACAGTAAAAAATTATTTTTTGAATAATTTACTGTAGAAAAGGCAATCCCTGGGATATTTAAAATTTGTGACAGTTGAAAATTATTTTTTGAATAATTTACTATAGAAAAGGCAATCCCTGGCGTAATTAAAATTTGCGACAGTAGAAAATTATTTTTTGAATAATTTACTGTAGAAAAGGCAATCCCTGGCGTAATTAAAATTTGCGACAGTAGAAAATTATTTTTTGAATAATTTACTGTAGAAAAGGCAATCCCTGGGATATTTAAAATTTGTGACAGTTGAAAATTATTTTTTGAATAATTTACTATAGAAAAGTCAATCCCTGGCGCAATTAAAATTTGCGACAGTATAAAATTAGTTTTTGAATAATTTACTATAGAAAAGGCAATCCCTGGCGCAATTAAAATTTGCGACAGTATAAAATTATTTTTTGAATAATTTACTATATAAAAGGCAATCCCTGGCGCACATAAAATTTGTGACAGTTGAAAATTAGTTTTTGAATAATTTACTATAGAAAAGGCAATCCCTGGCGCAATTAAAATTTGCGACAGTAGAAAATTAGTTTTTGAATAATTTACTGTAGAAAAGGCAATCCCTGGGATATTTAAAATTTGTGACAGTTGAAAATTATTTTTTGAATAATTTACTATAGAAAAGGCAATCCCTGGCGCACATAAAATTTGCGACAGTAAAAAATTATTTTTTGAATAATTTACTGTAGAAAAGGCAATCCCTGGGATATTTAAAATTTGCGACAGTATAAAATTATTTTTTGAATAATTTACTATAGAAAAGGCAATCCCTGGCGCAATTAAAATTTGCGACAGTAGAAAATTATTTTTTGAATAATTTACTATAGAAAAGTCAATCCCTGGCGCAATTAAAATTTGCGACAGTATAAAATTAGTTTTTGAATAATTTACTATAGAAAAGGCAATCCCTGGGATATTTAAAATTTGCGACAGTAGAAAATTATTTTTTGAATAATTTACTATAGAAAAGGCAATCCCTGGCGCACATAAAATTTGCGACAGTATAAAATTATTTTTTGAATAATTTACTGTAGAAAAGGCAATCCCTGGCGCAATTAAAATTTGCGACAGTAGAAAATTAGTTTTTGAATAATTTACTATAGAAAGTCAATCCCTGGCGCACATAAAATTTGTGACAGTTGAAAATTATTTTTTGAATAATTTACTGTAGAAAAGGCAATCCCTGGCGCACATAAAATTTGCGACAGTAAAAAATTATTTTTTGAATAATTTACTGTAGAAAAGGCAATCCCTGGGATATTTAAAATTTGCGACAGTAGAAAATTATTTTTTGAATAATTTACTATAGAAAAGGCAATCCCTGGCGCACATAAAATTTGCGACAGTATAAAATTATTTTTTGAATAATTTACTATAGAAAAGGCAATCCCTGGCGTAATTAAAATTTGCGACAGTATAAAATTATTTTTTGAATAATTTACTACAGAAAAGGCAATCCCTGGCGCAATTAAAATTTGCGACAGTATAAAATTATTTTTTGAATAATTTACTATAGAAAAGGCAATCCCTGGCGCACATAAAATTTGTGACAGTTGAAAATTATTTTTTGAATAATTTACTGTAGAAAAGGCAATCCCTGGGATATTTAAAATTTGCGACAGTAGAAAATTATTTTTTGAATAATTTACTATAGAAAAGGCAATCCCTGGCGCATTTAAAATTTGCGACAGTATAAAATTAGTTTTTGAATAATTTACTATAGAAAAGGCAATCCCTGGGATATTTAAAATTTGCGACAGTAGAAAATTAGTTTTTGAATAATTTACTATAGAAAAGGCAATCCCTGGCGCACATAAAATTTGCGACAGTATAAAATTATTTTTTGAATAATTTACTATAGAAAAGGCAATCCCTGGCGTAATTAAAATTTGCGACAGTATAAAATTATTTTTTGAATAATTTACTATAGAAAAGGCAATCCCTGGCGCAATTAAAATTTGCGACAGTAGAAAATTATTTTTTGAATAATTTACTGTAGAAAAGGCAATCCCTGGGATATTTAAAATTTGCGACAGTATAAAATTATTTTTTGAAAAATTTACTATAGAAAAGGCAATCCCTGGCGTAATTAAAATTTGCGACAGTATAAAATTATTTTTTGAATAATTTACTATAGAAAAGTCAATCCCTGGCGCAATTAAAATTTGCGACAGTAGAAAATTAGTTTTTGAAAAATTTACTATAGAAAAGGCAATCCCTGGCGCAATTAAAATTTGTGACAGTTGAAAATTATTTTTTGAATAATTTACTGTAGAAAAGGCAATCCCTGGGATATTTAAAATTTGCGACAGTAGAAAATTATTTTTTGAATAATTTACTGTAGAAAAGGCAATCCCTGGCGCAATTAAAATTTGCGACAGTAGAAAATTATTTTTTGAATAATTTACTGTAGAAAAGGCAATCCCTGGGATATTTAAAATTTGCGACAGTATAAAATTAGTTTTTGAAAAATTTACTGTAGAAAAGGCAATCCCTGGCGCAATTAAAATTTGCGACAGTTGAAAATTATTTTTTGAAAAATTTACTATAGAAAAGGCAATCCCTGGCGCACATAAAATTTGTGACAGTTGAAAATTAGTTTTTGAAAAATTTACTGTAGAAAAGGCAATCCCTGGGATATTTAAAATTTGCGACAGTAAAAAATTATTTTTTGAATAATTTACTATAGAAAAGGCAATCCCTGGCGTAATTAAAATTTGCGACAGTATAAAATTAGTTTTTGAATAATTTACTATAGAAAAGGCAATCCCTGGCGCAATTAAAATTTGTGACAGTAGAAAATTATTTTTTGAATAATTTACTATAGAAAAGTCAATCCCTGGCGCAATTAAAATTTGCGACAGTATAAAATTATTTTTGAATAATTTACTATAGAAAAGGCAATCCCTGGCGTAATTAAAATTTGCGACAGTATAAAATTATTTTTTGAATAATTTACTATAGAAAAGTCAATCCCTGGCGCAATTAAAATTTGCGACAGTAGAAAATTATTTTTTGAATAATTTACTATAGAAAAGTCAATCCCTGGCGCAATTAAAATTTGCGACAGTAGAAAATTATTTTTTGAATAATTTACTGTAGAAAAGGCAATCCCTGGGATATTTAAAATTTGCGACAGTATAAAATTATTTTTTGAATAATTTACTATAGAAAAGGCAATCCCTGGCGCACATAAAATTTGTGACAGTTGAAAATTATTTTTTGAATAATTTACTATAGAAAAGGCAATCCCTGGCGCACATAAAATTTGCGACAGTAAAAAATTATTTTTTGAATAATTTACTGTAGAAAAGGCAATCCCTGGGATATTTAAAATTTGCGACAGTATAAAATTATTTTTTGAATAATTTACTGTAGAAAAGGCAATCCCTGGCGCAATTAAAATTTGCGACAGTAGAAAATTATTTTTTGAATAATTTACTGTAGAAAAGGCAATCCCTGGGATATTTAAAATTTGCGACAGTAGAAAATTATTTTTTGAATAATTTACTGTAGAAAAGGCAATCCCTGGCGCAATTAAATTTGTGACAGTTGAAAATTATTTTTTGAATAATTTACTGTAGAAAAGGCAATCCCTGGGATATTTAAAATTTGCGACAGTAGAAAATTATTTTTTGAATAATTTACTGTAGAAAAGGCAATCCCTGGCGCAATTAAAATTTGCGACAGTAGAAAATTATTTTTTGAATAATTTACTGTAGAAAAGGCAATCCCTGGGATATTTAAAATTTGCGACAGTATAAAATTAGTTTTTGAAAAATTTACTGTAGAAAAGGCAATCCCTGGCGCAATTAAAATTTGCGACAGTTGAAAATTATTTTTTGAATAATTTACTATATAAAAGGCAATCCCTGGCGCACATAAAATTTGTGACAGTTGAAAATTAGTTTTTGAAAAATTTACTGTAGAAAAGGCAATCCCTGGGATATTTAAAATTTGCGACAGTAAAAAATTATTTTTTGAATAATTTACTATAGAAAAGGCAATCCCTGGCGTAATTAAAATTTGCGACAGTATAAAATTAGTTTTTGAATAATTTACTATAGAAAAGGCAATCCCTGGCGCAATTAAAATTTGCGACAGTAGAAAATTATTTTTTGAATAATTTACTATAGAAAAGTCAATCCCTGGCGCAATTAAAATTTGCGACAGTATAAAATTATTTTTTGAATAATTTACTATAGAAAAGGCAATCCCTGGCGCACATAAAATTTGCGACAGTATAAAATTATTTTTTGAATAATTTACTATAGAAAAGGCAATCCCTGGCGTAATTAAAATTTGCGACAGTATAAAATTATTTTTTGAATAATTTACTATAGAAAAGTCAATCCCTGGCGCAATTAAAATTTGCGACAGTATAAAATTATTTTTTGAATAATTTACTGTAGAAAAGGCAATCCCTGGCGCACATAAAATTTGCGACAGTATAAAATTATTTTTTGAATAATTTACTATAGAAAAGGCAATCCCTGGCGTAATTAAAATTTGCGACAGTATAAAATTATTTTTTGAATAATTTACTATATAAAAGGCAATCCCTGGCGCAATTAAAATTTGCGACAGTATAAAATTATTTTTTGAATAATTTACTATATAAAAGGCAATCCCTGGCGCAATTAAAATTTGCGACAGTATAAAATTATTTTTTGAATAATTTACTATAGAAAAGGCAATCCCTGGCGCAATTAAAATTTGCGACAGTAGAAAATTATTTTTTGAATAATTTACTATAGAAAACGCAATCCCTGGCGCACATAAAATTTGCGACAGTATAAAATTATTTTTTGAATAATTTACTATAGAAAAGGCAATCCCTGGCGCAATTAAAATTTGCGACAGTAGAAAATTATTTTTTGAATAATTTACTATAGAAAAGTCAATCCCTGGCGGAATTAAAATTTGCGACAGTAGAAAATTATTTTTTGAATAATTTACTGTAGAAAAGGCAATCCCTGGGATATTTAAAATTTGCGACAGTATAAAATTAGTTTTTGCAAAATTTACTGTAGAAAAGGCAATCCCTGGCGCAATTAAAATTTGTGACAGTAGAAAATTAGTTTTTGAAAAATTTACTATAGAAAAGGCAATCCCTGGCGCACATAAAATTTGCGACAGTATAAAATTATTTTTTGAATAATTTACTGTAGAAAAGGCAATCCCTGGGATATTTAAAATTTGCGACAGTATAAAATTATTTTTTGAATAATTTACTATAGAAAAGTCAATCCCTGGCGCACATAAAATTTGCGACAGTAGAAAATTATTTTTTGAATAATTTACTGTAGAAAAGGCAATCCCTGGGATATTTAAAATTTGCGACAGTAGAAAATTATTTTTTGAATAATTTACTATAGAAAAGGCAATCCCTGGCGCACATAAAATTTGCGACAGTATAAAATTATTTTTTGAATAATTTACTGTAGAAAAGGCAATCCCTGGGATATTTAAAATTTGCGACAGTAGAAAATTATTTTTTGAATAATTTACTGTAGAAAAGGCAATCCCTGGCGCAATTAAAATTTGCGACAGTAGAAAATTATTTTTTGAATAATTTACTGTAGAAAAGGCAATCCCTGGGATATTTAAAATTTGCGACAGTATAAAATTATTTTTTGAATAATTTACTGTAGAAAAGGCAATCCCTGGGATATTTAAAATTTGCGACAGTAGAAAATTATTTTTTGAATAATTTACTGTAGAAAAGGCAATCCCTGGCGCAATTAAAATTTGCGACAGTAGAAAATTATTTTTTGAATAATTTACTGTAGAAAAGGCAATCCCTGGGATATTTAAAATTTGCGACAGTATAAAATTATTTTTTGAATAATTTACTGTAGAAAAGGCAATCCCTGGGATATTTAAAATTTGCGACAGTAGAAAATTATTTTTTGAATAATTTACTATAGAAAAGGCAATACCTGGCGCACATAAAATTTGCGACAGTATAAAATTATTTTTTGAATAATTTACTGTAGAAAAGGCAATCCCTGGGATATTTAAAATTTGCGACAGTATAAAATTATTTTTTGAATAATTTACTATAGAAAAGTCAATCCCTGGCGCGCATAAAATTTGCGACAGTATAAAATTATTTTTTGAATAATTTACTATAGAAAAGGCAATCCCTGGCGCACATAAAATTTGCGACAGTAAAAAATTATTTTTTGAATAATTTACTGTAGAAAAGGCAATCCCTGGCGCACATAAAATTTGCGACAGTAAAAAATTATTTTTTGAATAATTTACTATAGAAAAGTCAATCCCTGGCGTAATTAAAATTTGTGACAGTTGAAAATTATTTTTTGAATAATTTACTGTAGAAAAGGCAATCCCTGGCGCAATTAAAATTTGTGACAGTTGAAAATTATTTTTTGAATAATTTACTGTAGAAAAGGCAATCCCTGGGATATTTAAAATTTGCGACAGTAGAAAATTATTTTTTGAATAATTTACTGTAGAAAAGGCAATCCCTGGCGCAATTAAAATTTGCGACAGTAGAAAATTATTTTTTGAATAATTTACTGTAGAAAAGGCAATCCCTGGGATATTTAAAATTTGCGACAGTATAAAATTAGTTTTTGAAAAATTTACTGTAGAAAAGGCAATCCCTGGCGCAATTAAAATTTGTGACAGTAGAAAATTAGTTTTTGAAAAATTTACTATAGAAAAGGCAATCCCTGGCGCACATAAAATTTGCGACAGTATAAAATTATTTTTGAATAATTTACTGTAGAAAAGGCAATCCCTGGGATATTTAAAATTTGCGACAGTATAAAATTATTTTTTGAATAATTTACTATAGAAAAGTCAATCCCTGGCGCACATAAAATTTGCGACAGTAGAAAATTATTTTTTGAATAATTTACTGTAGAAAAGGCAATCCCTGGGATATTTAAAATTTGCGACAGTATAAAATTATTTTTTGAATAATTTACTATAGAAAAGGCAATCCCTGGCGTAATTAAAATTTGCGACAGTATAAAATTAGTTTTTGAATAATTTACTATATAAAAGGCAATCCCTGGCGCAATTAAAATTTGCGACAGTAGAAAATTATTTTTTGAATAATTTACTGTAGAAAAGGCAATCCCTGGGATATTTAAAATTTGCGACAGTATAAAATTATTTTTTGAATAATTTACTATAGAAAAGGCAATCCCTGGCGCACATAAAATTTGCGACAGTAGAAAATTATTTTTGAATAATTTACTGTAGAAAAGGCAATCCCTGGGATATTTAAAATTTGCGACAGTAGAAAATTATTTTTTGAATAATTTACTGTAGAAAAGGCAATCCCTGGCGCAATTAAAATTTGCGACAGTAGAAAATTATTTTTTGAATAATTTACTGTAGAAAAGGCAATCCCTGGGATATTTAAAATTTGCGACAGTATAAAATTAGTTTTTGAAAAATTTACTGTAGAAAAGGCAATCCCTGGCGCAATTAAAATTTGTGACAGTAGAAAATTATTTTTTGAATAATTTACTGTAGAAAAGGCAATCCCTGGGATATTTAAAATTTGCGACAGTATAAAATTATTTTTTGAATAATTTACTGTAGAAAAGGCAATCCCTGGGATATTTAAAATTTGCGACAGTAGAAAATTATTTTTTGAATAATTTACTGTAGAAAAGGCAATCCCTGGGATATTTAAAATTTGCGACAGTATAAAATTAGTTTTTGAAAAATTTACTGTAGAAAAGGCAATCCCTGGCGCAATTAAAATTTGCGACAGTATAAAATTAGTTTTTGAATAATTTACTATAGAAAAGGCAATCCCTGGCGCACATAAAATTTGCGACAGTATAAAATTATTTTTTGAATAATTTACTGTAGAAAAGGCAATCCCTGGGATATTTAAAATTTGCGACAGTATAAAATTATTTTTTGAATAATTTACTATAGAAAAGTCAATCCCTGGCGCACATAAAATTTGCGACAGTATAAAATTATTTTTTGAATAATTTACTGTAGAAAAGGCAATCCCTGGGATATTTAAAATTTGCGACAGTAGAAAATTATTTTTTGAATAATTTACTATAGAAAAGGCAATCCCTGGCGCACATAAAATTTGCGACAGTATAAAATTATTTTTTGAATAATTTACTGTAGAAAAGGCAATCCCTGGGATATTTAAAATTTGCGACAGTATAAAATTATTTTTTGAATAATTTACTGTAGAAAAGGCAATCCCTGGGATATTTAAAATTTGCGACAGTAGAAAATTATTTTTTGAATAATTTACTGTAGAAAAGGCAATCCCTGGCGCAATTAAAATTTGCGACAGTAGAAAATTATTTTTTGAATAATTTACTATAGAAAAGGCAATCCCTGGGATATTTAAAATTTGCGACAGTATAAAATTATTTTTTGAATAATTTACTATAGAAAAGGTAATCCCTGGCGTAATTAAAATTTGCGACAGTATAAAATTAGTTTTTGAATAATTTACTATATAAAAGGCAATCCCTGGCGCAATTAAAATTTGCGACAGTAGAAAATTATTTTTTGAATAATTTACTGTAGAAAAGGCAATCCCTGGCGCACATAAAATTTGTGACAGTTGAAAATTATTTTTTGAATAATTTACTATAGAAAAGTCAATCCCTGGCGCAATTAAAATTTGCGACAGTATAAAATTAGTTTTTGAATAATTTACTATATAAAAGGCAATCCCTGGCGCAATTAAAATTTGCGACAGTAGAAAATTATTTTTTGAATAATTTACTATAGAAAAGGCAATCCCTGGCGTAATTAAAATTTGCGACAGTATAAAATTATTTTTTGAATAATTTACTATAGAAAAGTCAATCCCTGGGATATTTAAAATTTGCGACAGTAGAAAATTATTTTTTGAATAATTTACTATAGAAAAGTCAATCCCTGGCGCAATTAAAATTTGCGAGAGTAGAAAATTAGTTTTTGAAAAATTTACTGTAGAAAAGGCAATCCCTGGCGCAATTAAAATTTGCGACAGTTGAAAATTATTTTTTGAATAATTTACTGTAGAAAAGGCAATCCCTGGGATATTTAAAATTTGCGACAGTATAAAATTATTTTTTGAATAATTTACTATAGAAAAGGCAATCCCTGGCGCAATTAAAATTTGTGACAGTAGAAAATTATTTTTTGAATAATTTACTGTAGAAAAGGCAATCCCTGGGATATTTAAAATTTGCGACAGTATAAAATTATTTTTTGAATAATTTACTATAGAAAAGTCAATCCCTGGCGCACATAAAATTTGCGACAGTATAAAATTATTTTTTGAATAATTTACTATAGAAAAGGCAATCCCTGGCGCACATAAAATTTGCGACAGTAGAAAATTATTTTTTGAATAATTTACTGTAGAAAAGGCAATCCCTGGGATATTTAAAATTTGCGACAGTAGAAAATTATTTTTTGAATAATTTACTGTAGAAAAGGCAATCCCTGGCGCAATTAAAATTTGTGACAGTATAAAATTAGTTTTTGAATAATTTACTATAGAAAAGGCAATCCCTGGCGCACATAAAATTTGCGACAGTAAAAAATTATTTTTTGAATAATTTACTATAGAAAAGGCAATCCCTGGCGCACATAAAATTTGCGACAGTAGAAAATTATTTTTTGAATAATTTACTGTAGAAAAGGCAATCCCTGGGATATTTAAAATTTGCGACAGCAGAAAATTATTTTTTGAATAATTTACTATAGAAAAGGCAATCCCTGGCGCACATAAAATTTGCGACAGTATAAAATTATTTTTTGAATAATTTACTATAGAAAAGGCAATCCCTGGCGCAATTAAAATTTGTGACAGTAGAAAATTATTTTTTGAATAATTTACTATAGAAAAGGCAATCCCTGGGATATTTAAAATTTGTGACAGTTGAAAATTATTTTTTGAATAATTTACTATAGAAAAGGCAATCCCTGGCGCAATTAAAATTTGTGACAGTTGAAAATTATTTTTTGAATAATTTACTATAGAAAAGGCAATCCCTGGCGTAATTAAAATTTGCGACAGTAGAAAATTATTTTTTGAATAATTTACTGTAGAAAAGGCAATCCCTGGCGCAATTAAAATTTGCGACAGTATAAAATTAGTTTTTGAAAAATTTACTATAGAAAAGGCAATCCCTGGCGCAATTAAAATTTGTGACAGTATAAAATTATTTTTTGAATAATTTACTATAGAAAAGGCAATCCCTGGCGCAATTAAAATTTGCGACAGTAGAAAATTAGTTTTTGAAAAATTTACTATAGAAAAGGCAATCCCTGGCGCAATTAAAATTTGCGACAGTATAAAATTAGTTTTTGAATAATTTACTATAGAAAAGGCAATCCCTGGCGCACATAAAATTTGTGACAGTTGAAAATTATTTTTTGAATAATTTACTGTAGAAAAGGCAATCCCTGGGATATTTAAAATTTGTGACAGTATAAAATTATTTTTTGAATAATTTACTATATAAAAGGCAATCCCTGGCGCAATTAAAATTTGCGACAGTAGAAAATTATTTTTTGAATAATTTACTATAGAAAAGGCAATCCCTGGCGCAATTAAAATTTGTGACAGTATAAAATTATTTTTTGAATAATTTACTGTAGAAAAGGCAATCCCTGGCGCAATTAAAATTTGTGACAGTAGAAAATTATTTTTTGAATAATTTACTATAGAAAAGTCAATCCCTGGCGCAATTAAAATTTGCGACAGTATAAAATTAGTTTTTGAATAATTTACTATAGAAAAGGCAATCCCTGGCGCACATAAAATTTGTGACAGTTGAAAATTATTTTTTGAATAATTTACTATAGAAAAGGCAATCCCTGGCGCACATAAAATTTGCGACAGTAAAAAATTATTTTTTGAATAATTTACTGTAGAAAGGCAATCCCTGGCGCAATTAAAATTTGCGACAGTAGAAAATTAGTTTTTGAAAAATTACTATAGAAAAGGCAATCCCTGGCGTAATTAAAATTTGCGAAAGTATAAAATTATTTTTTGAAAAATTTACTATAGAAAAGGCAATCCCTGGCGCACATAAAATTTGTGACAGTTGAAAATTATTTTTTGAATAATTTACTGTAGAAAAGGCAATCCCTGGCGCAATTAAAATTTGCGACAGTAGAAAATTAGTTTTTGAATAATTTACTGTAGAAAAGGCAATCCCTGGGATATTTAAAATTTGCGACAGTAGAAAATTATTTTTTGAATAATTTACTATAGAAAAGGCAATCCCTGGCGCAATTAAAATTTGTGACAGTTGAAAATTATTTTTTGAATAATTTACTGTAGAAAAGGCAATCCCTGGCGCAATTAAAATTTGCGACAGTAGAAAATTATTTTTTGAATAATTTACTGTAGAAAAGGCAATCCCTGGCGTAATTAAAATTTGCGACAGTAGAAAATTATTTTTTGAATAATTTACTGTAGAAAAGGCAATCCCTGGCGTAATTAAAATTTGCGACAGTAGAAAATTATTTTTTGAATAATTTACTGTAGAAAAGGCAATCCCTGGCGCAATTAAAATTTGCGACAGTAGAAAATTATTTTTTGAATAATTTACTATAGAAAAGGCAATCCCTGGGATATTTAAAATTTGCGACAGTAGAAAATTATTTTTTGAATAATTTACTATAGAAAAGGCAATCCCTGGCGCAATTAAAATTTGCGACAGTTGAAAATTATTTTTTGAAAAATTTACTATAGAAAAGGCAATCCCTGGCGCACATAAAATTTGCGACAGTAAAAAATTATTTTTTGAATAATTTACTATATAAAAGTCAATCCCTGGGATATTTAAAATTTGCGACAGTAGAAAATTATTTTTTGAATAATTTACTATAGAAAAGTCAATCCCTGGCGCAATTAAAATTTGCGACAGTAGAAAATTAGTTTTTGAAAAATTTACTGTAGAAAAGGCAATCCCTGGCGCAATTAAAATTTGCGACAGTTGAAAATTATTTTTTGAATAATTTACTGTAGAAAAGGCAATCCCTGGGATATTTAAAATTTGCGACAGTAGAAAATTATTTTTTGAATAATTTACTATAGAAAAGGCAATCCCTGGCGCAATTAAAATTTGCGACAGTAGAAAATTATTTTTTGAATAATTTACTATAGAAAAGTCAATCCCTGGCGCAATTAAAATTTGCGAGAGTAGAAAATTAGTTTTTGAATAATTTACTATAGAAAAGTCAATCCCTGGGATATTTAAAATTTGCGACAGTAGAAAATTATTTTTTGAATAATTTACTGTAGAAAAGGCAATCCCTGGCGCAATTAAAATTTGCGACAGTAGAAAATTAGTTTTTGAATAATTTACTATAGAAAAGGCAATCCCTGGCGCACATAAAATTTGCGACAGTATAAAATTATTTTTTGAATAATTTACTATAGAAAAGGCAATCCCTGGCGCACATAAAATTTGTGACAGTAGAAAATTATTTTTTGAATAATTTACTGTAGAAAAGGCAATCCCTGGCGCAATTAAAATTTGCGACAGTAGAAAATTAGTTTTTGAATAATTTACTATAGAAAAGGCAATCCCTGGGATATTTAAAATTTGCGACAGTAGAAAATTATTTTTTGAATAATTTACTGTAGAAAAGGCAATCCCTGGCGCAATTAAAATTTGCGACAGTAGAAAATTAGTTTTTGAATAATTTACTATAGAAAAGGCAATCCCTGGCGCACATAAAATTTGCGACAGTATAAAATTATTTTTTGAATAATTTACTATAGAAAAGGCAATCCCTGGCGCACATAAAATTTGTGACAGTAGAAAATTATTTTTTGAATAATTTACTGTAGAAAAGGCAATCCCTGGCGCAATTAAAATTTGTGACAGTAGAAAATTATTTTTTGAATAATTTACTATAGAAAAGTCAATCCCTGGCGCAATTAAAATTTGCGACAGTAGAAAATTAGTTTTTGAATAATTTACTATAGAAAAGGCAATCCCTGGGATATTTAAAATTTGCGACAGTAGAAAATTATTTTTTGAATAATTTACTGTAGAAAAGGCAATCCCTGGCGCACATAAAATTTGTGACAGTAGAAAATTATTTTTTGAATAATTTACTGTAGAAAAGGCAATCCCTGGCGCAATTAAAATTTGTGACAGTAGAAAATTATTTTTTGAATAATTTACTATAGAAAAGTCAATCCCTGGCGCAATTAAAATTTGCGACAGTATAAAATTAGTTTTTGAATAATTTACTATAGAAAAGGCAATCCCTGGCGCACATAAAATTTGTGACAGTTGAAAATTATTTTTTGAATAATTTACTATAGAAAAGGCAATCCCTGGCGCACATAAAATTTGCGACAGTAAAAAATTATGTTTTGAATAATTTACTGTAGAAAAGGCAATCCCTGGCGCAATTAAAATTTGCGACAGTAGAAAATTAGTTTTTGAAAAATTTACTATAGAAAAGGCAATCCCTGGCGTAATTAAAATTTGCGACAGTATAAAATTATTTTTTGAAAAATTTACTATAGAAAAGGCAATCCCTGGCGCACATAAAATTTGCGACAGTAAAAAATTATTTTTTGAATAATTTACTGTAGAAAAGGCAATCCCTGGGATATTTAAAATTTGCGACAGTATAAAATTATTTTTTGAATAATTTACTATAGAAAAGTCAATCCCTGGCGCACATAAAATTTGCGACAGTATAAAATTATTTTTTGAATAATTTACTATAGAAAAGGCAATCCCTGGCGCACATAAAATTTGCGACAGTATAAAATTATTTTTTGAATAATTTACTGTAGAAAAGGCAATCCCTGGGATATTTAAAATTTGTGACAGTTGAAAATTATTTTTTGAATAATTTACTATAGAAAAGGCAATCCCTGGCGCACATAAAATTTGCGACAGTATAAAATTATTTTTTGAATAATTTACTATAGAAAAGGCAATCCCTGGCGTAATTAAAATTTGCGACAGTATAAAATTAGTTTTTGAAAAATTTACTATAGAAAAGGCAATCCCTGGCGCAATTAAAATTTGTGACAGTATAAAATTAGTTTTTGAATAATTTACTGTAGAAAAGGCAATCCCTGGCGCAATTAAAATTTGCGACAGTAGAAAATTAGTTTTTGAAAAATTTACTATAGAAAAGGCAATCCCTGGCGTAATTAAAATTTGTGACAGTTGAAAATTATTTTTTGAATAATTTACTGTAGAAAAGGCAATCCCTGGGATATTTAAAATTTGCGACAGTATAAAATTATTTTTTGAATAATTTACTATAGAAAAGGCAATCCCTGGCGCACATAAAATTTGCGACAGTATAAAATTATTTTTTGAATAATTTACTATAGAAAAGGCAATCCCTGGCGCACATAAAATTTGCGACAGTAAAAAATTATTTTTTGAATAATTTACTGTAGAAAAGGCAATCCCTGGGATATTTAAAATTTGCGACAGTATAAAATTATTTTTTGAATAATTTACTATAGAAAAGGCAATCCCTGGCGCAATTAAAATTTGCGACAGTATAAAATTATTTTTTGAATAATTTACTATAGAAAAGGCAATCCCTGGCGCAATTAAAATTTGCGACAGTAGAAAATTATTTTTTGAATAATTTACTATAGAAAAGTCAATCCCTGGCGCAATTAAAATTTGCGACAGTAAAAAATTATTTTTTGAATAATTTACTGTAGAAAAGGCAATCCCTGGGATATTTAAAATTTGCGACAGTATAAAATTATTTTTTGAATAATTTACTGTAGAAAAGGCAATCCCTGGGATATTTAAAATTTGCGACAGTATAAAATTATTTTTTGAATAATTTACTATAGAAAAGTCAATCCCTGGGATATTTAAAATTTGCGACAGTAGAAAATTATTTTTTGAATAATTTACTGTAGAAAAGGCAATCCCTGGGATATTTAAAATTTGTGACAGTTGAAAATTATTTTTTGAATAATTTACTATAGAAAAGGCAATCCCTGGCGCACATAAAATTTGCGACAGTAAAAAATTATTTTTTGAATAATTTACTGTAGAAGAGGCAATCCCTGGGATATTTAAAATTTGTGACAGTTGAAAATTATTTTTTGAATAATTTACTATAGAAAAGGCAATCCCTGGCGCACATAAAATTTGCGACAGTAAAAAATTATTTTTTGAAAAATTTACTATATAAAAGGCAATCCCTGGCGCACATAAAATTTGCGACAGTAAAAAATTAGTTTTTGAAAAATTTACTATAGAAAAGGCAATCCCTGGCGCAATTAAAATTTGTGACAGTATAAAATTATTTTTTGAATAATTTACTGTAGAAAAGGCAATCCCTGGCGCAATTAAAATTTGCGACAGTATAAAATTAGTTTTTGAAAAATTTACTATAGAAAAGGCAATCCCTGGCGCAATTAAAATTTGTGACAGTATAAAATTATTTTTTGAATAATTTACTATAGAAAAGTCAATCCCTGGGATATTTAAAATTTGCGACAGTAGAAAATTATTTTTTGAAAAATTTACTATAGAAAAGGCAATCCCTGGCGCACATAAAATTTGCGACAGTAAAAAATTATTTTTTGAATAATTTACTATATAAAAGTCAATCCCTGGGATATTTAAAATTTGCGACAGTAGAAAATTATTTTTTGAATAATTTACTATAGAAAAGTCAATCCCTGGCGCAATTAAAATTTCCGACAGTAGAAAATTAGTTTTTGAAAAATTTACTGTAGAAAAGGCAATCCCTGGCGCACATAAAATTTGCGACAGTTGAAAATTATTTTTTGAATAATTTACTATAGAAAAGTCAATCCCTGGGATATTTAAAATTTGCGACAGTAGAAAATTATTTTTTGAATAATTTACTATAGAAAAGTCAATCCCTGGCGCAATTAAAATTTGCGACAGTAGAAAATT
This sequence comes from Dioctria linearis, assembly GCA_963930735.1. Classification (NCBI taxonomy): domain Eukaryota; kingdom Metazoa; phylum Arthropoda; class Insecta; order Diptera; family Asilidae; genus Dioctria; species Dioctria linearis. Next base: position 129,653 of record CAWVNZ010002970.1, read on the forward strand.
AGTTTTTGAAAAATTTACTGTAGAAAAGGCAATCCCTGGCGCAATTAAAATTTGCGACAGTTGAAAATTATTTTTTGAATAATTTACTGTAGAAAAGGCAATCCCTGGGATATTTAAAATTTGCGACAGTATAAAATTATTTTTTGAATAATTTACTATAGAAAAGGCAATCCCTGGCGCAATTAAAATTTGCGACAGTAGAAAATTATTTTTTGAATAATTTACTGTAGAAAAGGCAATCCCTGGCGAAATTAAAATTTGTGACAGTAGAAAATTATTTTTTGAATAATTTACTATAGAAAAGGCAATCCCTGGCGCAATTAAAATTTGCGACAGTAGAAAATTATTTTTTGAATAATTTACTATAGAAAAGGCAATCCCTGGCGCACATAAAATTTGCGACAGAAAAAAATTATTTTTTGAATAATTTACTGTAGAAAAGGCAATCCCTGGGATATTTAAAATTTGCGACAGTAGAAAATTATTTTTTGAATAATTTACTATAGAAAAGTCAATCCCTGGCGCAATTAAAATTTGCGACAGTAGAAAATTAGTTTTTGAAAAATTTACTGTAGAAAAGGCAATCCCTGGCGCAATTAAAATTTGCGACAGTTGAAAATTATTTTTTGAATAATTTACTGTAGAAAAGGCAATCCCTGGGATATTTAAAATTTGCGACAGTATAAAATTAGTTTTTGAATAATTTACTATAGAAAAGGCAATCCCTGGCGCACATAAAATTTGCGACAGTATAAAATTATTTTTTGAATAATTTACTATAGAAAAGGCAATCCCTGGCGCACATAAAATTTGTGACAGTAGAAAATTATTTTTTGAATAATTTACTGTAGAAAAGGCAATCCCTGGCGCAATTAAAATTTGTGACAGTAGAAAATTATTTTTTGAATAATTTACTATAGAAAAGTCAATCCCTGGCGCAATTAAAATTTGCGACAGTAGAAAATTAGTTTTTGAATAATTTACTATAGAAAAGGCAATCCCTGGGATATTTAAAATTTGCGACAGTAGAAAATTATTTTTTGAATAATTTACTGTAGAAAAGGCAATCCCTGGCGCACATAAAATTTGTGACAGTAGAAAATTATTTTTTGAATAATTTACTGTAGAAAAGGCAATCCCTGGCGCAATTAAAATTTGTGACAGTAGAAAATTATTTTTTGAATAATTTACTATAGAAAAGTCAATCCCTGGCGCAATTAAAATTTGCGAGAGTATAAAATTAGTTTTTGAATAATTTACTATAGAAAAGGCAATCCCTGGCGCACATAAAATTTGTGACAGTTGAAAATTATTTTTTGAATAATTTACTATAGAAAAGGCAATCCCTGGCGCACATAAAATTTGCGACAGTAAAAAATTATGTTTTGAATAATTTACTGTAGAAAAGGCAATCCCTGGCGCAATTAAAATTTGCGACAGTAGAAAATTAGTTTTTGAAAAATTTACTATAGAAAAGGCAATCCCTGGCGTAATTAAAATTTGCGACAGTATAAAATTATTTTTTGAAAAATTTACTATAGAAAAGGCAATCCCTGGCGCACATAAAATTTGCGACAGTAAAAAATTATTTTTTGAATAATTTACTGTAGAAAAGGCAATCCCTGGGATATTTAAAATTTGCGACAGTATAAAATTATTTTTTGAATAATTTACTATAGAAAAGTCAATCCCTGGCGCACATAAAATTTGCGACAGTATAAAATTATTTTTTGAATAATTTACTATAGAAAAGGCAATCCCTGGCGCACATAAAATTTGCGACAGTATAAAATTATTTTTTGAATAATTTACTGTAGAAAAGGCAATCCCTGGGATATTTAAAATTTGTGACAGTTGAAAATTATTTTTTGAATAATTTACTATAGAAAAGGCAATCCCTGGCGCACATAAAATTTGCGACAGTATAAAATTATTTTTTGAATAATTTACTATAGAAAAGGCAATCCCTGGCGTAATTAAAATTTGCGACAGTATAAAATTAGTTTTTGAAAAATTTACTATAGAAAAGGCAATCCCTGGCGCAATTAAAATTTGTGACAGTATAAAATTAGTTTTTGAATAATTTACTGTAGAAAAGGCAATCCCTGGCGCAATTAAAATTTGCGACAGTAGAAAATTAGTTTTTGAAAAATTTACTATAGGAAAGGCAATCCCTGGCGTAATTAAAATTTGTGACAGTTGAAAATTATTTTTTGAATAATTTACTGTAGAAAAGGCAATCCCTGGGATATTTAAAATTTGCGACAGTATAAAATTATTTTTTGAATAATTTACTATAGAAAAGGCAATCCCTGGCGCACATAAAATTTGCGACAGTATAAAATTATTTTTTGAATAATTTACTATAGAAAAGGCAATCCCTGGCGCACATAAAATTTGCGACAGTAAAAAATTATTTTTTGAATAATTTACTGTAGAAAAGGCAATCCCTGGGATATTTAAAATTTGTGACAGTATAAAATTATTTTTTGAATAATTTACTATAGAAAAGGCAATCCCTGGCGCAATTAAAATTTGCGACAGTATAAAATTATTTTTTGAATAATTTACTATAGAAAAGGCAATCCCTGGCGCAATTAAAATTTGCGACAGTAGAAAATTATTTTTTGAATAATTTACTATAGAAAAGTCAATCCCTGGCGCAATTAAAATTTGCGACAGTAAAAAATTATTTTTTGAATAATTTACTGTAGAAAAGGCAATCCCTGGGATATTTAAGATTTGCGACAGTATAAAATTATTTTTTGAATAATTTACTGTAGAAAAGGCAATCCCTGGGATATTTAAAATTTGCGACAGTATAAAATTATTTTTTGAATAATTTACTATAGAAAAGTCAATCCCTGGGATATTTAAAATTTGCGACAGTAGAAAATTATTTTTTGAATAATTTACTGTAGAAAAGGCAATCCCTGGGATATTTAAAATTTGTGACAGTTGAAAATTATTTTTTGAATAATTTACTATAGAAAAGGCAATCCCTGGCGCACATAAAATTTGCGACAGTAAAAAATTATTTTTTGAATAATTTACTGTAGAAAAGGCAATCCCTGGGATATTTAAAATTTGTGACAGTTGAAAATTATTTTTTGAATAATTTACTATAGAAAAGGCAATCCCTGGCGCACATAAAATTTGCGACAGTAAAAAATTATTTTTTGAAAAATTTACTATATAAAAGGCAATCCCTAGCGCACATAAAATTTGCGACAGTAAAAAATTAGTTTTTGAAAAATTTACTATAGAAAAGGCAATCCCTGGCGCAATTAAAATTTGTGACAGTATAAAATTATTTTTTGAATAATTTACTGTAGAAAAGGCAATCCCTGGCGCAATTAAAATTTGCGACAGTATAAAATTAGTTTTTGAAAAATTTACTATAGAAAAGGCAATCCCTGGCGCAATTAAAATTTGTGACAGTATAAAATTATTTTTTGAATAATTTACTATAGAAAAGTCAATCCCTGGGATATTTAAAATTTGCGACAGTAGAAAATTATTTTTTGAAAAATTTACTATAGAAAAGGCAATCCCTGGCGCACATAAAATTTGCGACAGTAAAAAATTATTTTTTGAATAATTTACTATATAAAAGTCAATCCCTGGGATATTTAAAATTTGCGACAGTAGAAAATTATTTTTTGAATAATTTACTATAGAAAAGTCAATCCCTGGCGCAATTAAAATTTCCGACAGTAGAAAATTAGTTTTTGAAAAATTTACTGTAGAAAAGGCAATCCCTGGCGCACATAAAATTTGCGACAGTTGAAAATTATTTTTTGAATAATTTACTATAGAAAAGTCAATCCCTGGGATATTTAAAATTTGCGACAGTAGAAAATTATTTTTTGAATAATTTACTATAGAAAAGTCAATCCCTGGCGCAATTAAAATTTGCGACAGTAGAAAATTAGTTTTTGAAAAATTTACTGTAGAAAAGGCAATCCCTGGCGCAATTAAAATTTGCGACAGTTGAAAATTATTTTTTGAATAATTTACTGTAGAAAAGGCAATCCCTGGGATATTTAAAATTTGCGACAGTATAAAATTATTTTTTGAATAATTTACTATAGAAAAGGCAATCCCTGGCGCAATTAAAATTTGCGACAGTAGAAAATTATTTTTTGAATAATTTACTGTAGAAAAGGCAATCCCTGGCGAAATTAAAATTTGTGACAGTAGAAAATTATTTTTTGAATAATTTACTATAGAAAAGGCAATCCCTGGCGCAATTAAAATTTGCGACAGTAGAAAATTATTTTTTGAATAATTTACTATAGAAAAGGCAATCCCTGGCGCACATAAAATTTGCGACAGTAGAAAATTATTTTTTGAATAATTTACTGTAGAAAAGGCAATCCCTGGGATATTTAAAATTTGCGACAGTATAAAATTATTTTTTGAATAATTTACTGTAGAAAAGGCAATCCCTGGCGCAATTAAAATTTGCGACAGTAGAAAATTATTTTTTGAATAATTTACTGTAGAAAAGGCAATCCCTGGCGTAATTAAAATTTGCGACAGTAGAAAATTATTTTTTGAATAATTTACTGTAGAAAAGGCAATCCCTGGCGTAATTAAAATTTGCGACAGTGGAAAATTATTTTTTGAATAATTTACTGTAGAAAAGGCAATCCCTGGCGCAATTAAAATTTGCGACAGTAGAAAATTATTTTTTGAATAATTTACTATAGAAAAGGCAATCCCTGGGATATTTAAAATTTGCGACAGTAGAAAATTATTTTTTGAATAATTTACTATAGAAAAGGCAATCCCTGGCGCAATTAAAATTTGCGACAGTTGAAAATTATTTTTTGAAAAATTTACTATAGAAAAGGCAATCCCTGGCGCACATAAAATTTGCGACAGTAAAAAATTATTTTTTGAATAATTTACTATATAAAAGTCAATCCCTGGGATATTTAAAATTTGCGACAGTAGAAAATTATTTTTTGAATAATTTACTATAGAAAAGTCAATCCCTGGCGCAATTAAAATTTGCGACAGTAGAAAATTAGTTTTTGAAAAATTTACTGTAGAAAAGGCAATCCCTGGCGCAATTAAAATTTGCGACAGTTGAAAATTATTTTTTGAATAATTTACTGTAGAAAAGGCAATCCCTGGGATATTTAAAATTTGCGACAGTAGAAAATTATTTTTTGAATAATTTACTATAGAATAGGCAATCCCTGGCGCAATTAAAATTTGCGACAGTAGAAAATTATTTTTTGAATAATTTACTATAGAAAAGTCAATCCCTGGCGCAATTAAAATTTGCGACAGTAGAAAATTAGTTTTTGAATAATTTACTATAGAAAAGGCAATCCCTGGGATATTTAAAATTTGCGACAGTAGAAAATTATTTTTTGAATAATTTACTGTAGAAAAGGCAATCCCTGGCGCAATTAAAATTTGCGACAGTAGAAAATTAGTTTTTGAATAATTTACTATAGAAAAGGCAATCCCTGGCGCACATAAAATTTGCGACAGTATAAAATTATTTTTTGAATAATTTACTATAGAAAAGGCAATCCCTGGCGCACATAAAATTTGCGACAGTATAAAATTATTTTTTGAATAATTTACTATAGAAAAGGCAATCCCTGGCGCACATAAAATTTGCGACAGTATAAAATTATTTTTTGAATAATTTACTATAGAAAAGGCAATCCCTGGCGCACATAAAATTTGTGACAGTTGAAAATTATTTTTTGAATAATTTACTGTAGAAAAGGCAATCCCTGGCGCACATAAAATTTGCGACAGTAGAAAATTAAAAATAATTTTATACTGTCGCAAATTTTATGTGCGCCAGGGATTGCCTTTTCTATAGTAAATTATTCAAAAAATAATTTTATACTGTCGCAAATTTTATGTGCGCCAGGGATTGCCTTTTCTACAGTAAATTTTTGAATAATTTACTATAGAAAAGGCAATCCCTGGCGCACATAAAATTTGTGACAGTTGAAAATTATTTTTTGAATAATTTACTATAGAAAAGGCAATCCCTGGCGCACATAAAATTTGCGACAGTATAAAATTATTTTTTGAATAATTTACTATAGAAAAGGCAATCCCTGGCGCACATAAAATTTGTGACAGTAGAAAATTATTTTTTGAATAATTTACTGTAGAAAAGGCAATCCCTGGCGCAATTAAAATTTGTGACAGTAGAAAATTATTTTTTGAATAATTTACTATAGAAAAGTCAATCCCTGGCGCAATTAAAATTTGTGACCGTTGAAAATTATTTTTTGAATAATTTACTATAGAAAAGGCAATCCCTGGCGCAATTAAAATTTGCGACAGTAGAAAATTATTTTTTGAATAATTTACTATAGAAAAGGCAATCCCTGGCGCAATTAAAATTTGTGACCGTTGAAAATTATTTTTTGAATAATTTACTATAGAAAAGGCAATCCCTGGGATATTTAAAATTTGCGACAGTAGAAAATTATTTTTTGAATAATTTACTATAGAAAAGGCAATCCCTGGGATATTTAAAATTTGCGACAGTATAAAATTAGTTTTTGAATAATTTACTGTAGAAAAGGCAATCCCTGGGATATTTAAAATTTGCGACAGTATAAAATTATTTTTTGAATAATTTACTATAGAAAAGGCAATCCCTGGCGCAATTAAAATTTGCGACAGTAGAAAATTATTTTTTGAATAATTTACTATAGAAAAGGCAATCCCTGGCGCACATAAAATTTGTGACAGTTGAAAATTATTTTTTGAATAATTTACTATAGAAAAGGCAATCCCTGGCGCACATAAAATTTGCGACAGTAAAAAATTATTTTTTGAATAATTTACTATAGAAAAGTCAATCCCTGGCGCAATTAAAATTTGCGACAGTATAAAATTAGTTTTTGAATAATTTACTATAGAATAGGCAATCCCTGGCGTAATTAAAATTTGCGACAGTTGAAAATTATTTTTTGAATAATTTACTGTAGAAAAGGCAATCCCTGGGATATTTAAAATTTGCGACAGTATAAAATTAGTTTTTGAATAATTTACTGTAGAAAAGGCAATCCCTGGGATATTTAAAATTTGCGACAGTAGAAAATTAGTTTTTGAATAATTTACTATAGAAAAGGCAATCCCTGGGATATTTAAAATTTGCGACAGTAGAAAATTATTTTTTGAATAATTTACTATAGAAAAGGCAATCCCTGGCGCAATTAAAATTTGTGACAGTATAAAATTATTTTTTGAATAATTTACTATAGAAAAGGCAATCCCTGGGATATTTAAAATTTGCGACAGTAGAAAATTAGTTTTTGAATAATTTACTATAGAAAGATTGCCTTTTCTATAGTAAATTATTCAAAAAATAATTTTATACTGTCGCAAATTTTAAATATCCCAGGGATTGCCTTTTCTACAGTAAATTATTCAAAAAATAATTTTCTACTGTCGCAAATTTTAATTGCGCCAGGGATTGCCTTTTCTATAGTAAATTTTTCAAAAACTAATTTTATACTGTCGCAAATTTTATGTGCGCCAGGGATTGCCTTTTCTATAGTAAATTTTTCAAAAACTAATTTTATACTGTCACAAATTTTATGTGCGCCAGGGATTGCCTTTTCTACAGTAAATTATTCAAAAAATAATTTTCAACTGTCACAAATTTTAATTGCGCCAGGGATTGCCTTTTATATAGTAAATTTTTCAAAAACTAATTTTCTACTGTCGCAAATTTTATGTGCGCCAGGGATTGCCTTTTCTATAGTAAATTATTCAAAAAATAATTTTATACTGTCGCAAATTTTAATTACGCCAGGGATTGCCTTTTCTATAGTAAATTATTCAAAAAATAATTTTCTACTGTCACAAATTTTAATTGCGCCAGGGATTGCCTTTTCTACAGTAAATTATTCAAAAACTAATTTTCTACTGTCGCAAATTTTAATTGCGCCAGGGATTGCCTTTTCTACAGTAAATTATTCAAAAAATAATTTTATACTGTCGCAAATTTTATGTGCGCCAGGGATTGCCTTTTCTATAGTAAATTATTCAAAAAATAATTTTCTACTGTCACAAATTTTAAATATCCCAGGGATTGCCTTTTCTACAGTAAATTATTCAAAAAATAATTTTCTACTGTCGCAAATTTTAATTGCGCCAGGGATTGCCTTTTCTATAGTAAATTATTCAAAAAATAATTTTCTACTTTCACAAATTTTAAATATCCCAGGGATTGCCTTTTCTACAGTAAATTATTCAAAAAATAATTTTCTACTGTCGCAAATTTTAATTGCGCCAGGGATTGCCTTTTCTACAGTAAATTATTCAAAAACTAATTTTCTACTGTCGCAAATTTTAATTGCGCCAGGGATTGCCTTTTCTACAGTAAATTATTCAAAAAATAATTTTATACTGTCGCAAATTTTATGTGCGCCAGGGATTGCCTTTTCTATAGTAAATTATTCAAAAAATAATTTTATACTGTCGCAAATTTTAAATATCCCAGGGATTGCCTTTTCTACAGTAAATTATTCAAAAAATAATTTTATACAATCCCTGGCGCACATAAAATTTGTGACAGTTGAAAATTATTTTTTGAATAATTTACTATAGAAAAGTCAATCCCTGGCGCAATTAAAATTTGCGACAGTAGAAAATTATTTTTTGAATAATTTACTGTAGAAAAGGCAATCCCTGGGATATTTAAAATTTGTGACAGTTGAAAATTATTTTTTGAATAATTTACTATAGAAAAGGCAATCCCTGGGATATTTAAAATTTGCGACAGTAAAAAATTATTTTTTGAATAATTTACTATAGAAAAGTCAATCCCTGGCGCAATTAAAATTTGCGACAGTAGAAAATTAGTTTTTGAAAAATTTACTATAGAAAAGGCAATCCCTGGCGCAATTAAAATTTGTGACAGTATAAAATTATTTTTTGAAAAATTTACTATAGAAAAGGCAATCCCTGGCGCAATTAAAATTTGTGACAGTAGAAAATTAGTTTTTGAATAATTTACTGTATAAAAGGCAATCCCTGGCGCAATTAAAATTTGCGACAGTAGAAAATTATTTTTTGAATAATTTACTGTAGAAAAGGCAATCCCTGGGATATTTAAAATTTGCGACAGTAGAAAATTAGTTTTTGAATAATTTACTATAGAAAAGGCAATCCCTGGCGCAATTAAAATTTGCGACAGTAGAAAATTATTTTTTGAATAATTTACTGTAGAAAAGGCAATCCCTGGGATATTTAAAATTTGCGACAGTATAAAATTAGTTTTTGAAAAATTTACTATAGAAAAGGCAATCCCTGGCGCACATAAAATTTGTGACAGTATAAAATTATTTTTTGAATAATTTACTATAGAAAAGTCAATCCCTGGCGCACATAAAATTTGCGACAGTAAAAAATTATTTTTTGAATAATTTACTATAGAAAAGGCAATCCCTGGCGCAATTAAAATTTGTGACAGTTGAAAATTATTTTTTGAATAATTTACTGTAGAAAAGGCAATCCCTGGGATATTTAAAATTTGCGACAGTAGAAAATTATTTTTTGAATAATTTACTATAGAAAAGTCAATCCCTGGCGCAATTAAAATTTGCGACAGTAGAAAATTAGTTTTTGAAAAATTTACTATAGAAAAGGCAATCCCTGGCGCAATTAAAATTTGTGACAGTATAAAATTATTTTTTGAAAAATTTACTATAGAAAAGGCAATCCCTGGCGCAATTAAAATTTGTGACAGTATAAAATTATTTTTTGAATAATTTACTATAGAAAAGTCAATCCCTGGGATATTTAAAATTTGTGACAGTTGAAAATTATTTTTTGAATAATTTACTATAGAAAAGGCAATCCCTGGCGCAATTAAAATTTGTGACAGTATAAAATTATTTTTTGAAAAATTTACTATAGAAAAGGCAATCCCTGGCGTAATTAAAATTTGCGACAGTATAAAATTATTTTTTGAAAAATTTACTATAGAAAAGGCAATCCCTGGCGCAATTAAAATTTGTGACAGTATAAAATTATTTTTTGAATAATTTACTGTAGAAAAGGCAATCCCTGGCGCAATTAAAATTTGCGACAGTATAAAATTATTTTTTGAAAAATTTACTATAGAAAAGGCAATCCCTGGCGCAATTAAAATTTGTGACAGTAGAAAATTAGTTTTTGAAAAATTTACTATAGAAAAGGCAATCCCTGGCGCAATTAAAATTTGTGACAGTTGAAAATTATTTTTTGAATAATTTACTGTAGAAAAGGCAATCCCTGGCGCACATAAAATTTGTGACAGTTGAAAATTATTTTTTGAATAATTTACTATAGAAAAGGCAATCCCTGGTGCACATAAAATTTGTGACAGTTGAAAATTATTTTTTGAATAATTTACTGTAGAAAAGGCAATCCCTGGGATATTTAAAATTTGCGACAGTAGAAAATTATTTTTTGAATAATTTACTATAGAAAAGGCAATCCCTGGCGTAATTAAAATTTGTGACAGTAGAAAATTATTTTTTGAATAATTAACTATAGAAAAGGCAATCCCTGGCGCAATTAAAATTTGCGACAGTAGAAAATTAGTTTTTGAAAAATTTACTATAGAAAAGGCAATCCCTGGCGTAATTAAAATTTGCGACAGTAGAAAATTATTTTTTGAATAATTTACTGTAGAAAAGGCAATCCCTGGGATATTTAAAATTTGCGACAGTATAAAATTATTTTTTGAATAATTTACTATAGAAAAGGCAATCCCTGGCGCACATAAAATTTGTGACAGTTGAAAATTATTTTTTGAATAATTTACTATAGAAAAGGCAATCCCTGGCGCACATAAAATTTGCGACAGTAAAAAATTATTTTTTGAATAATTTACTGTAGAAAAGGCAATCCCTGGCGCAACTAAAATTTGCGACAGTAGAAAATTAGTTTTTGAAAAATTTACTATAGAAAAGGCAATCCCTGGCGTAATTAAAATTTGCGACAGTATAAAATTATTTTTTGAAAAATTTACTATAGAAAAGGCAATCCCTGGCGCACATAAAATTTGTGACAGTTGAAAATTATTTTTTGAATAATTTACTGTAGAAAAGGCAATCCCTGGCGCAATTAAAATTTGCGACAGTAGAAAATTAGTTTTTGAATAATTTACTGTAGAAAAGGCAATCCCTGGGATATTTAAAATTTGCGACAGTAGAAAATTATTTTTTGAATAATTTACTATAGAAAAGGCAATCCCTGGCGCAATTAAAATTTGTGACAGTTGAAAATTATTTTTTGAATAATTTACTATAGAAAAGGCAATCCCTGGCGTAATTAAAATTTGTGACAGTAGAAAATTATTTTTTGAATAATTTACTATAGAAAAGGCAATCCCTGGCGCAATTAAAATTTGCGACAGTATAAAATTATTTTTTGAATAATTTACTATAGAAAAGGCAATCCCTGGCGCACATAAAATTTGTGACAGTATAAAATTATTTTTTGAAAAATTTACTGTAGAAAAGGCAATCCCTGGGATATTTAAAATTTGCGACAGTAGAAAATTATTTTTTGAAAAATTTACTATAGAAAAGGCAATCCCTGGCGCAATTAAAATTTGTGACAGTATAAAACTATTTTTTGAATAATTTACTGTAGAAAAGGCAATCCCTGGCGCAATTAAAATTTGCGACAGTATAAAATTATTTTTTGAATAATTTACTATAGAAAAGGCAATCCCTGGCGCACATAAAATTTGTGACAGTTGAAAATTATTTTTTGAATAATTTACTGTAGAAAAGGCAATCCCTGGCGCAATTAAAATTTGTGACAGTATAAAATTAGTTTTTGAATAATTTACTGTAGAAAAGGCAATCCCTGGCGCACATAAAATTTGTGACAGTATAAAATTATTTTTTGAAAAATTTACTGTAGAAAAGGCAATCCCTGGGATATTTAAAATTTGCGACAGTAGAAATTTATTTTTTGAATAATTTACTATAGAAAAGGCAATCCCTGGCGCAATTAAAATTTGTGACAGTATAAAATTATTTTTTGAATAATTTACTGTAGAAAAGGCAATCCCTGGCGCAATTAAAATTTGCGACAGTATAAAATTATTTTTTGAATAATTTACTATAGAAAAGGCAATCCCTGGCGCACATAAAATTTGTGACAGTTGAAAATAATTTTTTTAATAATTTACTATAGAAAAGTCAATCCCTGGCGCAATTAAAATTTGCTACAGTAGAAAATTATTTTTTGAATAATTTACTGTAGAAAAGGCAATCCCTGGGATATTTAAAATTTGCGACAGTATAAAATTATTTTTTGAATAATTTACTATAGAAAAGGCAATCCCTGGCGCACATAAAATTTGTGACAGTTGAAAATTATTTTTTGAATAATTTACTATAGAAAAGGCAATCCCTGGCGCACATAAAATTTGCGACAGTAAAAAATTATTTTTTGAATAATTTACTGTAGAAAAGGCAATCCCTGGCGTAATTAAAATTTGTGACAGTAGAAAATTATTTTTTGAATAATTTACTATAGAAAAGGCAATCCCTGGCGCAATTAAAATTTGCGACAGTATAAAATTATTTTTTGAATAATTTACAATAGAAAAGGCAATCCCTGGCGCACATAAAATTTGTGACAGTATAAAATTATTTTTTGAAAAATTTACTGTAGAAAAGGCAATCCCTGGCGCACATAAAATTTGCGACAGTAGAAAATTATTTTTTGAATAATTTACTATAGAAAAGGCAATCCCTGGCGCAATTAAAATTTGTGACAGTATAAAATTATTTTTTGAATAATTTACTGTAGAAAAGGCAATCCCTGGCGCAATTAAAATTTGCGACAGTATAAAAATATTTTTTGAATAATTTACTATAGAAAAGGCAATCCCTGGCGCACATAAAATTTGTGACAGTTGAAAATTATTTTTTGAATAATTTACTATAGAAAAGTCAATCCCTGGCGCAATTAAAATTTGCGACAGTAGAAAATTATTTTTTGAATAATTTACTGTAGAAAAGGCAATCCCTGGCGCAATTAAAATTTGCGACAGTAGAAAATTAGTTTTTGAAAAATTTACTGTAGAAAAGGCAATCCCTGGCGCACATAAAATTTGCGACAGTTGAAAATTATTTTTTGAATAATTTACTATAGAAAAGTCAATCCCTGGGATATTTAAAATTTGCGACAGTAGAAAATTATTTTTTGAATAATTTACTATAGAAAAGTCAATCCCTGGCGCAATTAAAATTTGCGACAGTAGAAAATTAGTTTTTGAAAAATTTACTGTAGAAAAGGCAATCCCTGGCGCAATTAAAATTTGCGACAGTTGAAAATTATTTTTTGAATAATTTACTGTAGAAAAGGCAATCCCTGGGATATTTAAAATTTGCGACAGTATAAAATTATTTTTTGAATAATTTACTATAGAAAAGGCAATCCCTGGCGCAATTAAAATTTGCGACAGTAGAAAATTATTTTTTGAATAATTTACTGTAGAAAAGGCAATCCCTGGCGTAATTAAAATTTGTGACAGTAGAAAATTATTTTTTGAATAATTTACTATAGAAAAGGCAATCCCTGGCGCAATTAAAATTTGCGACAGTAGAAAATTATTTTTTGAATAATTTACTATAGAAAAGGCAATCCCTGGGATATTTAAAATTTGCGACAGTAGAAAATTATTTTTTGAATAATTTACTATAGAAAAGTCAATCCCTGGCGCAATTAAAATTTGCGACAGTAGAAAATTATTTTTTGAATAATTTACTGTAGAAAAGGCAATCCCTGGGATATTTAAAATTTGCGACAGTATAAAATTATTTTTTGAATAATTTACTATAGAAAAGGCAATCCCTGGCGCACATAAAATTTGTGACAGTTGAAAATCATTTTTTGAATAATTTACTATAGAAAAGGCAATCCCTGGCGCACATAAAATTTGCGACAGTAAAAAATTATTTTTTGAATAATTTACTGTAGAAAAGGCAATCCCTGGCGCAATTAAAATTTGCGACAGTAGAAAATTAGTTTTTGAAAAATTTACTATAGAAAAGGCAATCCCTGGCGTAATTAAAATTTGTGACAGTTGAAAATTATTTTTTGAAAAATTTACTATAGAAAAGGCAATCCCTGGCGCACATAAAATTTGTGACAGTTGAAAATTATTTTTTGAATAATTTACTATATAAAAGGCAATCCCTGGCGTAATTAAAATTTGCGACAGTAGAAAATTATTTTTTGAATAATTTACTATAGAAAAGGCAATCCCTGGGATATTTAAAATTTGTGACAGTTGAAAATTATTTTTTGAATAATTTACTATAGAAAAGGCAATCCCTGGCGCACATAAAATTTGTGACAGTTGAAAATTATTTTTTGAATTATTTACTATAGAAAAGGCAATCCCTGGCGCACATAAAATTTGTGACAGTTGAAAATTATTTTTTGAATAATTTACTGTAGAAAAGGCAATCCCTGGGATATTTAAAATTTGCGACAGTAGAAAATTATTTTTTGAATAATTTACTATAGAAAAGGCAATCCCTGGCGTAATTAAAATTTGCGACAGTATAAAATTATTTTTTGAATAATTTACTATAGAAAAGTCAATCCCTGGCGCAATTAAAATTTGCGACAGTAGAAAATTAGTTTTTGAAAAATTTACTATAGAAAAGGCAATCCCTGGCGCAATTAAAATTTGCGACAGTAAAAAATTATTTTTTGAAAAATTTACTATATAAAAGGCAATCCCTGGCGCACATAAAATTTGCGACAGTAAAAAATTATTTTTTGAATAATTTACTGTAGAAAAGGCAATCCCTGGCGCAATTAAAATTTGCGACAGTATAAAATTAGTTTTTGAAAAATTTACTATAGAAAAGGCAATCCCTGGCGCAATTAAAATTTGTGACAGTATAAAATTATTTTTTGAATAATTTACTATATAAAAGGCAATCCCTGGGATATTTAAAATTTGCGACAGTAGAAAATTATTTTTTGAAAAATTTACTATAGAAAAGGCAATCCCTGGCGCAATTAAAATTTGTGACAGTATAAAATTATTTTTTGAATAATTTACTGTAGAAAAGGCAATCCCTGGCGCAATTAAAATTTGCGACAGTATAAAATTAGTTTTTGAAAAATTTACTATAGAAAAGGCAATCCCTGGCGCAATTAAAATTTGTGACAGTATAAAATTATTTTTTGAATAATTTACTATAGAAAAGTCAATCCCTGGGATATTTAAAATTTGTGACAGTTGAAAATTATTTTTTGAATAATTTACTATAGAAAAGGCAATCCCTGGCGCAATTAAAATTTGTGACAGTATAAAATTATTTTTTGAAAAATTTACTATAGAAAAGGCAATCCCTGGCGTAATTAAAATTTGCGACAGTATAAAATTATTTTTTGAATAATTTACTATAGAAAAGTCAATCCCTGGCGCAATTAAAATTTGCGACAGTAGAAAATTAGTTTTTGAAAAATTTACTATAGAAAAGGCAATCCCTGGCGCAATTAAAATTTGCGACAGTAAAAAATTATTTTTTGAAAAATTTACTATATAGAAGGCAATCCCTGGCGCAATTAAAATTTGTGACAGTATAAAATTATTTTTTGAATAATTTACTATAGAAAAGTCAATCCCTGGGATATTTAAAATTTGTGACAGTTGAAAATTATTTTTTGAATAATTTACTATAGAAAAGGCAATCCCTGGCGCAATTAAAATTTGTGACAGTATAACATTATTTTTTGAAAAATTTACTATAGAAAAGGCAATCCCTGGCGTAATTAAAATTTGCGACAGTATAAAATTATTTTTTGAATAATTTACTATAGAAAAGTCAATCCCTGGCGCAATTAAAATTTGCGACAGTAGAAAATTAGTTTTTGAAAAATTTACTATAGAAAAGGCAATCCCTGGCGCAATTAAAATTTGTGACAGTAAAAAATTATTTTTTGAAAAATTTACTATATAAAAGGCAATCCCTGGCGCACATAAAATTTGCGACAGTAAAAAATTATTTTTTGAATAATTTACTGTAGAAAAGGCAATCCCTGGCGCAATTAAAATTTGCGACAGTATAAAATTAGTTTTTGAAAAATTTACTATAGAAAAGGCAATCCCTGGCGCAATTAAAATTTGTGACAGTATAAAATTATTTTTTGAATAATTTACTATATAAAAGGCAATCCCTGGCGCACATAAAATTTGCGACAGTAAAAAATTAGTTTTTGAAAAATTTACTATAGAAAAGGCAATCCCTGGCGCAATTAAAATTTGTGACAGTATAAAATTATTTTTTGAATAATTTACTGTAGAAAAGGCAATCCCTGGCGCAATTAAAATTTGCGACAGTATAAAATTAGTTTTTGAAAAATTTACTATAGAAAAGGCAATCCCTGGCGCAATTAAAATTTGTGACAGTATAAAATTATTTTTTGAATAATTTACTATAGAAAAGTCAATCCCTGGGATATTTAAAATTTGTGACAGTTGAAAATTATTTTTTGAATAATTTACTATAGAAAAGGCAATCCCTGGCGCAATTAAAATTTGTGACAGTATAAAATTATTTTTTGAAAAATTTACTATAGAAAAGGCAATCCCTGGCGTAATTAAAATTTGCGACAGTATAAAATTATTTTTTGAAAAATTTACTATAGAAAAGTCAATCCCTGGCGCAATTAAAATTTGTGACAGTTGAAAATTATTTTTTGAATAATTTACTGTAGAAAAGGCAATCCCTGGCGCACATAAAATTTGTGACAGTTGAAAATTATTTTTTGAATAATTTACTATAGAAAAGGCAATCCCTGGCGCACATAAAATTTGTGACAGTTGAAAATTATTTTTTGAATAATTTACTGTAGAAAAGGCAATCCCTGGCGCACATAAAATTTGTGACAGTTGAAAATTATTTTTTGAATAATTTACTGTAGAAAAGGCAATCCCTGGGATATTTAAAATTTGCGACAGTAGAAAATTATTTTTTGAATAATTTACTATAGAAAAGGCAATACCTGGCGCACATAAAATTTGCGACAGTAAAAAATTATTTTTTG
The DNA here is from genome assembly GCA_963930735.1 of Dioctria linearis. NCBI lineage: Eukaryota > Metazoa > Arthropoda > Insecta > Diptera > Asilidae > Dioctria > Dioctria linearis. The sequence goes on from CAWVNZ010002970.1 coordinate 146,735, forward strand.
AAAAATTTACTATAGAAAAGGCAATCCCTGGCGCAATTAAAATTTGTGAGAGTATAAAATTATTTTTTGAATAATTTACTATAGAAAAGTCAATCCCTGGGATATTTAAAATTTGTGACAGTTGAAAATTATTTTTTGAATAATTTACTATAGAAAAGGCAATCCCTGGCGCAATTAAAATTTGTGACAGTATAAAATTATTTTTTGAAAAATTTACTATAGAAAAGGCAATCCCTGGCGTAATTAAAATTTGCGACAGTATAAAATTATTTTTTGAAAAATTTACTATAGAAAAGGCAATCCCTGGCGCAATTAAAATTTGTGACAGTAGAAAATTAGTTTTTGAAAAATTTACTATAGAAAAGGCAATCCCTGGCGCAATTAAAATTTGTGACAGTTGAAAATTATTTTTTGAATAATTTACTGTAGAAAAGGCAATCCCTGGCGCACATAAAATTTGTGACAGTTGAAAATTATTTTTTGAATAATTTACTATAGAAAAGGCAATCCCTGGCGCAATTAAAATTTGTGACAGTATAAAATTATTTTTTGAATAATTTACTGTAGAAAAGGCAATCCCTGGCGCAATTAAAATTTGCGACAGTATAAAATTAGTTTTTGAAAAATTTACTATAGAAAAGGCAATCCCTGGCGCAATTAAAATTTGTGACAGTATAAAATTATTTTTTGAATAATTTACTATAGAAAAGTCAATCCCTGGGATATTTAAAATTTGTGACAGTTGAAAATTATTTTTTGAATAATTTACTATAGAAAAGGCAATCCCTGGCGCAATTAAAATTTGTGACAGTATAAAATTATTTTTTGAAAAATTTACTATAGAAAAGGCAATCCCTGGCGTAATTAAAATTTGCGACAGTATAAAATTATTTTTTGAAAAATTTACTATAGAAAAGTCAATCCCTGGCGCAATTAAAATTTGTGACAGTTGAAAATTATTTTTTGAATAATTTACTGTAGAAAAGGCAATCCCTGGCGCACATAAAATTTGTGACAGTTGAAAATTATTTTTTGAATAATTTACTATAGAAAAGGCAATCCCTGGCGCACATAAAATTTGTGACAGTTGAAAATTATTTTTTGAATAATTTACTGTAGAAAAGGCAATCCCTGGCGCACATAAAATTTGTGACAGTTGAAAATTATTTTTTGAATAATTTACTGTAGAAAAGGCAATCCCTGGGATATTTAAAATTTGCGACAGTAGAAAATTATTTTTTGAATAATTTACTATAGAAAAGGCAATCCCTGGCGCACATAAAATTTGCGACAGTAAAAAATTATTTTTTGAAAAATTTACTATAGAAAAGGCAATCCCTGGCGCAATTAAAATTTGTGAGAGTATAAAATTATTTTTTGAATAATTTACTATAGAAAAGTCAATCCCTGGGATATTTAAAATTTGTGACAGTTGAAAATTATTTTTTGAATAATTTACTATAGAAAAGGCAATCCCTGGCGCAATTAAAATTTGTGACAGTATAAAATTATTTTTTGAAAAATTTACTATAGAAAAGGCAATCCCTGGCGTAATTAAAATTTGCGACAGTATAAAATTATTTTTTGAAAAATTTACTATAGAAAAGGCAATCCCTGGCGCAATTAAAATTTGTGACAGTAGAAAATTAGTTTTTGAAAAATTTACTATAGAAAAGGCAATCCCTGGCGCAATTAAAATTTGTGACAGTTGAAAATTATTTTTTGAATAATTTACTGTAGAAAAGGCAATCCCTGGCGCACATAAAATTTGTGACAGTTGAAAATTATTTTTTGAATAATTTACTATAGAAAAGGCAATCCCTGGCTCACATAAAATTTGTGACAGTTGAAAATTATTTTTTGAATAATTTACTGTAGAAAAGGCAATCCCTGGGATATTTAAAATTTGCGACAGTAGAAAATTATTTTTTGAATAATTTGCTATAGAAAAGGCAATCCCTGGCGTAATTAAAATTTGTGACAGTAGAAAATTATTTTTTGAATAATTTACTATAGAAAAGGCAATCCCTGGCGCAATTAAAATTTGCGACAGTAGAAAATTAGTTTTTGAAAAATTTACTATAGAAAAGGCAATCCCTGGCGTAATTAAAATTTGCGACAGTATAAAATTATTTTTTGAAAAATTTACTATAGAAAAGGCAATCCCTGGCGCACATAAAATTTGTGACAGTTGAAAATTATTTTTTGAATAATTTACTATATAAAAGGCAATCCCTGGCGTAATTAAAATTTGCGACAGTAGAAAATTATTTTTTGAATAATTTACTATAGAAAAGGCAATCCCTGGGATATTTAAAATTTGTGACAGTTGAAAATTATTTTTTGAATAATTTACTATAGAAAAGGCAATCCCTGGCGCACATAAAATTTGTGACAGTTGAAAATTATTTTTTGAATAATTTACTGTAGAAAGGCAATCCCTGGCGCAATTAAAATTTGCGACAGTATAAAATTAGTTTTTGAATAATTTACTATAGAAAAGGCAATCCCTGGCGCAATTAAAATTTGTGACAGTTGAAAATTATTTTTTGAATAATTTACTGTAGAAAAGGCAATCCCTGGGATATTTAAAATTTGCGACAGTAGAAAATTATTTTTTGAATAATTTACTATAGAAAAGTCAATCCCTGGCGCAATTAAAATTTGCGACAGTAGAAAATTAGTTTTTGAAAAATTTACTGTAGAAAAGGCAATCCCTGGCGCAATTAAAATTTGCGACAGTTGAAAATTATTTTTTGAATAATTTACTGTAGAAAAGGCAATCCCTGGGATATTTAAAATTTGCGACAGTATAAAATTAGTTTTTGAATAATTTACTATAGAAAAGGCAATCCCTGGGATATTTAAAATTTGCGACAGTAGAAAATTATTTTTTGAATAATTTACTGTAGAAAAGGCAATCCCTGGGATATTTAAAATTTGCGACAGTAGAAAATTATTTTTTGAATAATTTACTGTAGAAAAGTCAATCCCTGGCGCAATTAAAATTTGCGACAGTAGAAAATTATTTTTTGAATAATTTACTATAGAAAAGGCAATCCCTGGGATATTTAAAATTTGCGACAGTATAAAATTATTTTTTGAATAATTTACTATAGAAAAGTCAATCCCTGGCGCACATAAAATTTGCGACAGTAAAAAATTATTTTTTGAATAATTTACCGTAGAAAAGGCAATCCCTGGGATATTTAAAATTTGCGACAGTAGAAAATTATTTTTTGAATAATTTACTATAGAAAAGGCAATCCCTGGCGCACATAAAATTTGCGACAGAAAAAAATTATTTTTTGAATAATTTACTATAGAAAAGGCAATCCCTGGCGCAATTAAAATTTGCGACAGTAGAAAATTATTTTTTGAAAAATTTACTATAGAAAAGGCAATCCCTGGCGTAATTAAAATTTGTGACAGTTGAAAATTATTTTTTGAATAATTTACTATAGAAAAGGCAATCCCTGGCGCACATAAAATTTGCGACAGTAAAAAATTATTTTTTGAATAATTTACTATATAAAAGGCAATCCCTGGCGCAATTAAAATTTGTGACAGTTGAAAATTATTTTTTGAATAATTTACTATAGAAAAGGCAATCCCTGGGATATTTAAAATTTGCGACAGTAGAAAATTATTTTTTGAATAATTTACTATAGAAAAGGCAATCCCTGGGATATTTAAAATTTGCGACAGTAGAAAATTATTTTTTGAATAATTTACTATAGAAAAGGCAATCCCTGGGATATTTAAAATTTGCGACAGTATAAAATTATTTTTTGAATAATTTACTATAGAAAAGGCAATCCCTGGCGCAATTAAAATTTGCGACAGTAGAAAATTATTTTTTGAATAATTTACTATAGAAAAGGCAATCCCTGGCGCACATAAAATTTGTGACAGTTGAAAATTATTTTTTGAATAATTTACTATAGAAAAGGCAATCCCTGGCGCACATAAAATTTGCGACAGTAAAAAATTATTTTTTGAAAAATTTACTATATAAAAGGCAATCCCTGGCGCACATAAAATTTGTGACAGTATAAAATTAGTTTTTGAATAATTTACTATAGAAAAGGCAATCCCTGGGATATTTAAAATTTGCGACAGTATAAAATTAGTTTTTGAATAATTTACTATAGAAAAGGCAATCCCTGGCGCACATAAAATTTGCGACAGTATAAAATTATTTTTTGAATAATTTACTATAGAAAAGGCAATCCCTGGCGTAATTAAAATTTGCGACAGTAGAAAATTATTTTTTGAATAATTTACTGTAGAAAAGGCAATCCCTGGCGCAATTAAAATTTGCGACAGTATAAAATTAGTTTTTGAAAAATTTACTATAGAAAAGGCAATCCCTGGCGCAATTAAAATTTGTGACAGTATAAAATTATTTTTTGAATAATTTACTATAGAAAAGGCAATCCCTGGCGTAATTAAAATTTGCGACAGTAGAAAATTATTTTTTGAATAATTTACTGTAGAAAAGGCAATCCCTGGCGCAATTAAAATTTGTGACAGTTGAAATTATTTTTTGAATAATTTACTATAGAAAAGGCAATCCCTGGCGCAATTAAAATTTGCGACAGTATAAAATTAGTTTTTGAAAAATTTACTATAGAAAAGGCAATCCCTGGGATATTTAAAATTTGCGACAGTAGAAAATTATTTTTTGAATAATTTACTATAGAAAAGGCAATCCCTGGCGCACATAAAATTTGCGACAGTAAAAAATTATTTTTTGAATAATTTACTATAGAAAAGGCAATCCCTGGCGCAATTAAAATTTGCGACAGTAGAAAATTAGTTTTTGAAAAATTTACTATAGGAAAGGCAATCCCTGGCGTAATTAAAATTTGTGACAGTTGAAAATTATTTTTTGAATAATTTACTATAGAAAAGGCAATCCCTGGCGCACATAAAATTTGCGACAGTAAAAAATTATTTTTTGAATAATTTACTATATAAAAGGCAATCCCTGGCGCAATTAAAATTTGTGACAGTTGAAAATTATTTTTTGAATAATTTACTATAGAAAAGGCAATCCCTGGGATATTTAAAATTTGCGACAGTAGAAAATTATTTTTTGAATAATTACTATAGAAAAGGCAATCCCTGGGATATTTAAAATTTGCGACAGTAGAAAATTATTTTTTGAATAATTTACTATAGAAAAGGCAATCCCTGGGATATTTAAAATTTGCGACAGTATAAAATTATTTTTTGAATAATTTACTATAGAAAAGGCAATCCCTGGCGCACATAAAATTTGCGACAGTATAAAATTATTTTTTGAATAATTTACTATAGAAAAGGCAATCCCTGGCGCACATAAAATTTGTGACAGTAGAAAATTATTTTTTGAATAATTTACTGTAGAAAAGGCAATCCCTGGCGCAATTAAAATTTGTGACAGTAGAAAATTATTTTTTGAATAATTTACTATAGAAAAGTCAATCCCTGGCGCAATTAAAATTTGCGACAGTAGAAAATTAGTTTTTGAATAATTTACTATAGAAAAA
>CAWVNZ010002971.1:0-46782 GCA_963930735.1 Dioctria linearis
ATCTTCAATTAAAGCTTTTCCCTCATTATAGGTCCAGTTTTTCGCAATTTTATTTTCAGTAGCTTTTAATGACATTAATTTGAATAATTTGAGAAAAAATATAGTTAATACTCCTTACCATTGTCAGAGGAAACTTGATCGAACCAAAAATACGGAGTACAACAGAAACAAAACAGAAATATCAGAAATTTCAGGATATGTTTTACTCTTGACAATACAAATTAGCGTTCCATTCGGAGAGTGCTCGCAAGTACTTCACATAGCCCAATGGAACACAGCTATTATAGACAGGAGGGACAGTTTTTACAGACTGCGATATTTTATGACGCTGTGTTTATGTGAGGCTGTGTTCGATTATTTTTTTCAGAATACTTTAATTATTTATTTTGTTTTGAAAACTTAAGCAATTCATTTGGTGAACAGAAGTACCTACACAATAATTTGTTGTTTTATGAATGATTCTCAAGCTTCTTTTTATAAACGCCATACATACATATTATGTTTCATAATAACTTAAAAGTTTAGTTTTGGAAAAATTTTGTAATTTAACAACCGGCTCTCAGAGCTCTGATTTCTTTAACACCCGGTTCGGCCAAACCGGCTGAATATCAATACTGGCTAGATAGCTGATATACCGAGTGAAATAGTTTACAATATTTCCCAGTCGTTTCATCTAAAAAGTGATGACATTGTAAATTGTTGACAGCCCAGATCATTATACCACACACCTGGGCCCCATTCTACAAAACTATAAGTGTACAAGTCTAACAGCACTTGTACTAATATTCTTTTTCAATTATTACTTGTAGATTCTGTACCAGAAAAATTATTCATCTTCCTGTAGGAAATTTTCAATTTCCCTAGACTTGTAGATTCAACGTACAAGTCTAAAATATTTTCTGTACAAATCGGTATGTAATGTAAACTTGTTGCATGTAGCAACGCTAAACTCCTTCCATATACGATTGTACAATGAAAATATAGTTTATTAGAATAAAAAAAAAATCATTTTAAGGATCTAATCTTAGCAATCCCAGGAAATAATAGAAAACCGAGAAATTTATGTATTTGCGAATAACTTTGCACTATGGTTTTAGGGAAACGAATTTTTCGATAAATGGTTCATTGTCTAACCCTTTCACTACTGACTTTTTATATATGGAGGAAACATTTCTTTTAGTATGTAATAAGCCTTCCTCTGAGTAAAATTGAAATGAAAATATATTTTTATATTCACTCACCTGGCAGGTATAAAGTGTCCCTTGTACATGACATCGGTAGTCAATGGGTGTAAAAATTGCTCCACTTAATATTTGAAATTAATATAAAAACTCAATGAGTGGGCATAAAAAATGGTACATATTGTCAGAAGATTGCTATTATCAATTCAATAATGTACTTTCGGTAATAAACGATTTTAAAAAAAATTTACAAATAGATTAGTTTTTATGATATTTACTGAAACAGTTGATACCACGTTTTATACAAAAGAAAGTTTTACATTTTTCACACATTCTTAAAGGATACTTGCACCAGCATTGCCTGCTTCGACAAATACATGAAAACGACCTACTTGATCCAATCGAACATCCTTTCGAGGTGGTAAAAATTGTTTTTTATTAGGTGGAACTCCTCTTTCTTCTATAGAAATGAGAGAAGTTGATAGACGCCCGGTTATTTTTTAGCACTTTTATGGATCGATACTAAAGTGGTGAACAAATCCATTTTGAAAGCCATCAAGTCCATTTTGTTCCTTTCTAATATACCATTTTCAGAGCAATCTGCTTTATAATTCATCCAACTTGCTGTAACTGCCATGTGGAAAAAGTGCATATTAACACTCAATGTCCACTTTGTGGATCTTATAAATATACGATAATATTGGATCATCTGATCCAATAAATCTACTCCCCCTATTCCTGAATTATATAACTGCATGACTTCAGGTCTAGGTATGTCAATATAGTTATGTTTTTTTTTTTTATTGTATCGTTTTGCTTCGTCTGCATTTCCGATACTGACAAAATTAGATGCTAGATAGACCACTTTATTGTCATACGATTTTGCAATTATTATTTTACCATCGCGACTGGTGGCTTGCTCAGAAGTACCACGTCTTTTCTTTTTCATTGCTTTGTAAAATTTGTCAGCACAATCTGGTGGTTTATCATTATTATCTACCAAATGCAAATGATTCCGGATTGCATAAAATCTACTACGATTAATATTTTCTGTAAACGTTGGCAATGCCAATCCTTTCTGCAAAACATATTAATACGGGGAAATTTCAACACACCCATAATTCTTGTACTGTTCCCGATGAACGAAGAACTTAAGAACTTTTTCCGTGGATAGTACCATTTATTTGGTTCAATGGAAGCAGCTGATTCATTGTAATATAATTCATCATATTCATCATCGCTTTCTTCAACTACATATATCATCAGGACAAATTCTTTCTTTAGGGACTTTTGTTTCAGAGCAACATATTTGTAAACTCCTCATCCTCACTGTCATCTCCAAGATCAGACCTTTCTTCAATCAATTCTAAGAGTTGGTTCTCAGTTGGATGTTTTCCTCTAAAATAATTCAATGTAAACACACGTAGATCAGCTAAAAATAAAGTAAAACTGTACAAATTTCTCCAGAAAGAGTGAACATTACAACCACTGATTATTGGTGTCCTGTACAAGGGATGCTAGTTCTAGGTAATCTCTCACTTACCATAAATGAAATATTTTCAAGAATCATATTTATTGTTATAAGAATATCACGTAGAACGCTACTTATTAGAAATATTACTGTAATTTCACATAATTTGGTACTTACATATTTGCCCACAATATGAGAAAATAATCAAAAGAAATTGCACAACCAATTAATAAAACTATTATTATTTTTTTTTATATTATTAAGCCAAGCTCAGGGGATACCCTATGATGCAAAGCACAGGATGGCAGGAAGGAGATAGGGAAAGGATTAGGGGATATAAGGGGACTGGCGGATGTGCCGATGTATGTCGCCCTTAAACTTCCGCAGATTGTATACCGGAGGAAAAACAGAAGATGGTAAGCTGTTCCACATTCGCACTGTTCGGGATAAAAAAGCATCACGGAATGTTACTGCACGACCGAAAGTAATTTGAAGGATTAAAGGATGTGCGCGATTTGCAGTGCCAGAATTGCGTGCAGGAGTCAACGTACAAGGGATTAGACTAGATATTTCATCAGAATATTGATCATGCATGTAGAAATATAGGAGCAAAAGGCAACCAACATTGTAGCGATGCACGTGTAAGCCCATACGACAAGTTTTTGCCACATCGCCAATGAGCTAATGGATCTCTTTTTGACAATATCCAACGAAGCTACGGCTCTGCGACTGCGACCAGCCCCGTCCTAAATATGGAAATTGTATTCCATTCTAGGTCTAATATAGGACTTGTAGAGGAGCACTAGATTTGACGGGCTGGAATATTGCTTACACCTTTTCAGAAATCCAAGATATTTCGATGCTCCTTTGGCAACAGAGAAGATGTGATCTGTCCAGTTTAACTTACTGGAAATATTAATGCCAAGAATGCCTAGTGACGATGAATCAGAAATTAATGCTCCATCAAAAGAAACGGTTGTGGTTAAGATATGATCTTGTTTTAATGAGATGAGACTGCTTTGGTTCTTAGATGCATTGAATTCGACGTGATTCGCTTTGCTACAAGCGAGGATATTGTTAAGATCGTTATTCAATGATCTAATCATCCCCCTGAAATCCGCAAGAGTGTCAAAGGAGTAAGCGAAATCAAGAATAATGCCATCTGCGAAACTATGGATGGGATTGAAATGTTTTCTACAGAAGCCGCTACGATAAATAAAAGTAATTTTTAAAAAAAGCAAGTTCACGGAGAGAAATCGTTTTCTGAAAAAAATATATATTCATTTTTTAATCTAAGAAAATGTGAAATTTTCCCTTATATCCTTAAAATGAGAACAATATTCTTCAATCAAGTAGTGTTTTTCACAAATGAGTAAAACTTTCTAAAACGTTAATCAAGGTTAAAGCCAATTTTCCTTATATCAAGCAAACAATTTTATTTATTGCCTTTGTATGACTTCAAGCAATGTATGCTTAAATTGAACAACAAGAATAAGTTAGATGAATTATTTCCTAAAAACAAGAATAATTTTCTAACATATAAATATATGGTTTTCTAAAAAAAATTATTTCAAATTCTTAATTCTAATAAATTGTTTATGTATCCCAATAGCCCTCAAATAAGAAAATTATTTCTAATTCTGAGAACAAAATTGCATGAACCTTGAATTAAGTTTTTTCATTAAACTGAAAAGAAGAAAATTTCCAGAAGTATTTACTTAATCGCAGCAGCATTATGTTCCAGGAACTATAGTGAGAGTAACGATATTTACTCGTATTAAGGAAACAAAGAATAGTTCACTATTTCATTTGTTTCTTTCAAGTCTTTTTTTACTTGAATGAAGAAAACCTGCCTTACGTTAAATCAGATGAGGGTGCGTATTCAGCGTTTTGTAATTTCCATTTCAGTCCTGTTTCAGATGTGGTCAGGAAAAGTAGTGCTAAAGTGTGCTTAGATTGCATTTTGGTAGACAATAATATATTGCTAATTTTGTCAGAAATGAAAATCTCGAAAATAAATTCTCATTTTATGTGTGAAAGAAATTTTGGAGAAATATTCTTTGCAAGAGATATACAACTTTCATGAAAAGGCTCTTCAAATCCATACATTACCTGATGAAAGACAATTGCTTAAATCGAATATTTTATAATATATTATAATATAATGTAAGAAATTGTGAACTCAAAAATATTTAATTTGTGTTTTTAAATATTCGAAATAAAGTTTTTGCTCTATGAATTTCATTTGTCATCTTCTGAATATAACACCAAAACAACAACAAAAATAGAGAAAATTAGAAAACAATTCTTATTTTAATTTTCGTTCGAAATTAATTGGGATCGAACTTATGCGAAACTTTAGTTGAATTGAAAATGTTTAGGTTGAAAGTTTTGATTCTTTAATATTGCCTATTCATTTGACTACATTTCATTTCGATCAGATACAAGTAAATTTTCCTTAAATCTACTAGCATTACGATTTCTACTGTAGTGAGAAAACTTTTCCAGAATGAAGAAAAGTTCTTCTTACGGCAAGAAAACCGTAGATCTAATAGAAGCCAAATTTAATTAATATATGCAGAATTAACTCTGGTATTGAGAAAAATTCTTCTTATAATCAGAAACTATTTGCTTATACAACGAAATTGATTTGCTACAATCAAGAAAATTTTCCACGAAGTCAACATAATATATACAAAAAATTAACGAATTTGGAATATTTAATGTAAATCTTTTCCTAGAACAACGAAAATTAGATTACATTTAAGCAATTATATTCTTAGGATATACGACCTTTTCTCATTTGCTGTCTGCAAATTTACTGCCATTAATCAAAATTTGATATGATTTGGAAAATATATTTATTAATCTAATTTTTAAACTTTTTCTAACTTTTATTCAGTTTGAATAAGAGGAAGCAATTTGTTTTCTTGTATGTAGAAAATATCCGCTAAGCTCAAAATCTCTCCTAACTTTTCTTGATATATATGGTACAGAGCTTATTCCAAGTAAATATTACTCTCAGTCATCTTAGAAGCATTTAAAGATATGTCCTTTGTACAGAACACAGGTAGTGAAACGGCTAATCAAAAATTATTTATTTTCCCTCTATATACCTTTGTTATTTCACGGTATACGAAATCATCATTTTCATCTAGTACAATTTATAGGTATATCATTTTGTTATAAATATTTCTTTTCGCAAAGCACTGTTATCACCAATTATGCTAACGAGCAACTTTTGATGCCTTCTGTTCCTCTTGCATTTGATACCGTTATTGCTTTCGGCTTCTTATGATCTATGTATAGTACCTACAGTGTTGATCAAAATTTAATTATATTAACGATAAATGCTTACGATTAAAAGTATCAATCACCAATCAGGTGCAACGATTTAAATATTTAATCGTTTAAAGAAATCATGTGAAACGATTAATGATTAATTAATCATAAAAAGTAATGGTATAACATGATTAAATAATTACACTAATGATAGTGACAATTCTTTCCTACTATGTTAATGAGAGGGTAAGGTATTAAAATATTTTTCGGTGTATATATTCGAGACATTATATCAGTTTAAAGCTGTACCACATTGTATCTGAGGCTAAAATGTCATAATAATATTTTGATAGTTTATGTTCGCTGTTTTTTCGTGCATTTTGTGCTGTTGATTGTTGCTATGACTTTATATTTATTATTAAAATGCCAAACAAAATTAGCAGAGAAGATAATTATTTCATTTTGGATTTTTCAGTGTGCAAAACTTTAAAGCATTTTTGTGAAACTTGTCATTCTGGTCGGTGAACACTGTAACTCCAAATCTAATGACCCGATTTTTTTGAAATTTTGTACACTATTTCTACACATAAATCACCATAGGTACCAACGTCGAGTTTATTTTTGTTTTAGTATTTTTATTTTGCGACAATAAATTTTTTCGATTTTTTAAGCGAAAATCGCGTTTTTGATATCGATGTTCTACCAAAAATGGAAAATTATTATATTACAAGAAAAAAAAGCTTAAAGTTGTTACCTGGAGAAACGTCTCACCTAATAAACGCATTTTGATTTTTTTGTGTCAAATGATCCAGTTACGAGTTGTTCACCGCAAACAACTTTTTTTCGTGGTGCTTGAGGACATTGCTGCCACCGGCTTATTTAAATATATTTTGCAATAAAAATTTATACAAATTTAGTTCAAGTGTTGTTAGTATTATGTGCATATTAATTAAATAAACCAGCATTACAGGTATCGTCTAAAAAATTCTTGAAAATATGATATTATTTCACCAATTAACCTTACCCCCCCCCCCCTCCATCACTCCCTTAATCTAAGCTCTTATAAAATAAATATGTTGTTTTTTTAGGCATCTTCTATAAGCCTCAATTCTATAATTTCATAAGCTTGGTTTTAATTTCTAAGACTATTTTCATGGTTATTTCATTGTTTTTATTTTATATTTTTGATATTTCATTACATTTTTTTACTAATAACTAATAAACGTGTCTTGAGTTACCAAGACCTCGTTCACTTTTTCAAATTAACAAATCAATCGAAGAATACGATTAATGATTAAAACTAAGGAGTTAATAAAAATTAATATCTGTCGATTGACGATTTAATTGATCAATAGATTAAACGATTATTTTCTTGGGATTAATTTTTCAATTAGAATTTTCAATCGTTGCTTTAATTAAAAAATTTAATCCAATAATGCCAAACACTGCATAGTACATATAATTTTGAAAGCAATAGGGAAATTTCCTGGATTTTTGAATAGTCAAATATTGTTTACTGCGTAGTGTTAACACATTAGTTACCATGTTATATACTAATTCAAATGTTGAAACTAATTAATTCTACATGTAGTATGTGTGGAAATGAATGTAGTTCAATCGAGAAAAAAAAATATTTTCAGTATCAAAATTTTACGTTTTGACTGACATTAGTAAAAACTTCCCGGAGGTTCTACAAGAATGAAAGATTTTCAAGTCAAATTGTAGGTTTCTGGAAGAGTAAGTTGTACAAGTCAAAATTTCCTACTTGTAGAATTATCGTTGCACAATCGTACAATGAATTCTACAAGTATTGCTTTATGGTACACAAATTTTCAGACATGTTGAACGGGCTTGTAGTGCAAGTACTTGTAGTTTTGTGGGATGCGGCCCCTGATTTCTTTGTCTAGAATTTTTTCAAATGCAACGTTTATCCTAATAAACCAGAAATTAAATAACAAAATATCGGAAATATTCCTAAAGAATGTTTAATAACATCGACTCGGAAATCTTTAGAAATGTTATGAAAAATGTACTTCGAACTATCCGAATGTGTGCAGACAATAGAGATAGTTATCTGTACGTTATCATTTTTCATGCAGGTATATGTTACATAAAACTTTTTGTATATTTTTATACTAAATATGATCTGTCATAATAATTATATTGACGTTTTTTTCCCCAATACACTCAAAATAGTTCTGGGTGCCCTTCCAGATTCAACATCTGTACATTGACCTCATAATCAGTGTAAAACCAATCATTGCGATAATTGAATTCATCCCGATGTAATAAAATTTACCCAAGGCAACACACAATTATGAATCTCACTTCAAATTATTCATCGAATTAGCACTCGATAACCATAACTGATTACAAGTCGTTAAGGTTGTTGCTAACTTGCCAGTGAATAATAAGAGACTGAAAACCCCATCAGGTGAACATTTTATAGATTACATATGTTAGGGGCAATAAAATTATTATTGAATTTAGGCTCATTGAACGTGACTTGATTAAACCTGTTAACACTCTACAGTTATCAATGATACCAAGACTCCACAATAACGCCGCTACTTTATGATGTTGGATTGAGCCTCACTTCACATCATTTTTCTAACGAATATCTTTGTAATATGCTTACTTATTGTCACGAAACTTCTAAGATCTTTTTAAAATCGTGAATAATTTTGGTATAAATTCGAGGGTTGATTTTTGGGAACTAGCAGTTTATAAAATCTCTGATCTTTATGTGGACTGGAAAGTGTAGAATATGAAGAGACAAAAGAACTGTTGAAGAGGATTAGGTTTTAGTACCAATTGAAGGTGCCACGAGTGCAACTAATTCGAATGTACCTTGTTTCAATTTCAATACCATTTTACTTATACTGGTTGAAGGTACAACAAGACTTACAATCTTTTTTGTTTGCACAATGAATTTTAATAACTGTAAAATAATAATTTTAATTGAGTGTCACTGTAACCAAAATATAATTAAAGATAGGTGACTACGTTACTAACTAATAGGCAACATATAAAATTTCACAGGCCGGAAATGGAAGAAAGTTAAGAAAGCATGAAGAATAGGAACAAGCAACACACATGAAAACTATAATCATTGGGATATATTTAAAATTGTTTTTAAACTATTTCCGAATCGTCTGGTTGAGGTTGTCCGTTGAATGTCCGTAGATAGAGAGTTCAAGATATTTGTTTTATGAACAAAGTAAGAGCGCTGCCAAGTACAGAGAGAAAGTGAGGTGTTATAAGCTCTCGGTGTCTTTAAGAACGTAGGTAATTTACATATTCATAAAGATACCTAGGTTCTTTTTCATATAAAATTTTTTGCATGAAAATTAAACTCCTGTATGTGCGATAAGTTTTAATGGAACATCCAAATATTTTATGCTGATAAGGACTGTTCAAAACGTTGCAATCCATAGATGAAACATATACAATCGTTATAGGCTACGTCAAGTTTACGACTGCAGTAAGAGCCCAGTGACGGAAACAATAGATTACCATAACTAACCAATGTTTTTATAAGCTTAAATATGGTCTTTACGGATAATAACGCTGCAATTAACCATAACTGCGAAGACAGCCAAAAACTTTACTGATAAGAGCTTTGATAAAGTCGCCACAGGACATATGATAATTCAACATGACACCAAGGTTCCTGACTGTTCTCCTGCACGGCAAAGAAGAACCGTTTAGACTTATCGGAGGTAAATCATTTACATCAATGTCATTTCTATACTGAGCCATACAGCAGGATTTACTGGCATTAAGTGCCAGATTATTTGCGATTAACCATGAGTAAATTCGATTCGTTGAAGATCGTCATTCATCCGTTGTACCCCATCCGCGATCAAACCAATTGGTCTATTAAGGTATATTTGAACGTCGTCACCATACAGATGTACTTTTGAATCTTTAACAACACTAGGGAGATCATTTATATATAAGCAAAATAGCAGTGGTTCTAGAATTGAGCCGTGTGGGACTCCATAGATCAGTGGTAAAAGCTTAGAACAAACATTCTTTAGTTTTACTTGTTTGAAACTATTTATCAGACAAAAAATTTCTTATACTTGCAATGGCTGACGAAGAAAAAAATATACAAAGAAAAAATCTTTGTTAGTAATTTAGAATGAGTCACACTGTCAAAAACTTTCGAGAAGTTCAACAGGGACAGCAAACCAATTTCACTTTTATCAAGTGCAAATCGAAGATTCGTAGTCACAGCTCTCTCGCAGCTATTCCCATGACTAAAGCCAGATTGCCAGCATTGCAGGAAACATGAAGTTTCAAGATGACTAAGCATATGTGATGTCTTAAGCTCTTCCAGAGCCTTTGGTACAAAAAAAAACAGAGCAGACTGATAGGACGGAAGCTTGAGGGTAATTCTAGCGAGTTCTTTTTTGCAATTGCAAGTATAGTTGCTATTTTCTAAATGGTGGGAAAAAAGCCAGAGTGCAATCTGGTGTTGAAAATATGGGTTACAAACGGAAATATGATCAGGAGCAAGAGCTTCAAGAATCGGGGAGAGAGATTATCTGCACCAGTAGCATCAGATATTATTTTGTATATGGCTCTTAGTATTTCATCTTGGTCGACATTTCTGAAACTAAAGCCATCACCATTCAGCATTGAAGGTACAACATTATTTACAGAAGATCCGTTGGTTGGTGATAACGAATTACTAGCATTAATGAAATATCTATTTAACTCATCTGCATTGAAGCTACAGACATCTACTGCTTTGTCTCCTTTTATCTGAAGTTTGTGCAAATTATAAATGTTTAGGAGACAGATTTGGATCAAGCTTTTCATGATAGTAGCGGCGATTAGCTTAGCCAATTTTTGATGTTTCTAGATTTCACACTTGTGCATATATCTGTTTTGCAGAATCAGTTTTGAGCCTTTTATACTTTCGATACAAAGAACTCCTTTTCAGCTATTAAAATTCTTATATCTGCCGAAAACCAAGGACAATGATATTTTGGATAATATTGACGTGACTGCAAAGGAGCATGCCTATTTAGTAAATAGCGTAAGTTAGTATTTAAGATATCCACCTGTTCGTCAGCATATTTACAGTGGTATATTGCTTCCCACGGCAAGGATGAACCATCACGAAGAAGAGCGGAGACATTAAGGTGATTGTAATCACGACATTGTATAGTTACAGGATGAGGCAGTGCGCTGATGGGTACATCATAGGTCAGAAAAAATATAATCGTGGTCCAAATAACTTGGCAGACTTAATTGGTTGTGGAAAAGTACTGAGTGGAAAGCAGTTACTAAAAGTCGATCTAATTGCGAGGGTTGTGTAGTATTGTAGTAAGTAAGTAAAACATTTACTGCTTTAAGATCCATAGATTGAAACATGTGTTAGAAGGCGTCGCTCAAGCCAGAATATCATAAGAGGTTCACATTAAAGTCTCCACCTATCACAACCTTGTTATATCGATGCGTGCATAGCGAGATAGCATTTATGAATTCAGCAGAATTATCGATACTGAAACTATTTGGTGGACTGTAAGCACAGGCTAAGAAACACTGATTATTACATGTTTTCAATTCTATACATATACAATCAAAAGGTAGCAAAGGTGCTGAATATGAAATTCACGTTTTCTATGCTAATCTTCTGTTAATCTTATTTTTACGGTCATATTTCTTCAATGTTGCTTAATTAATATACAATTTGTGCACCGCTACCTTCTATGATTACAAAAATTGAAGGTCGAGTTACTTAAGAACCTAACATATCTCCCTAGATAGGTAGAATGCAATTCCAAGCCAATTCACCTTTTTTGTTGAATCTATGACAGGTAGGTACTTGGATGCGATTATTTTCTGATGAAATTGCACGTTTGTGGTCTTATTAATAGCCAATAAGATTAGGTTAGATAGACGAAAATTTTTGACATATGTAATGATATTTATGAAATTTATATGTAAAAAAAACAACAACAAAACAAAAATTGTATTAGTAAAATACAACAAATAATACCTCATTATTAAGAAATCTAAAAACTGTTAAAATTATCAAAAGTTATATATTTTCCGAGTAGCGTTCATGAATACAAATTTGTAAGAAGGAAATCAATGTTTATTATCAGCACTCATAAAAAATCTTAGCACCTCAGTCAAAACATTTTCAAAGATTACTGCTCACAGGAGCTGAAAAGAAGTGCTTGTTGTTGGAATGTAAAATGAAAGCAGCGCTAGTTGCATAAGGTACATAGGTCTTGCCGATTTATTATTTGAACAAGGAATTAGTGTGGTTACTGATTTACGTAAGTAGCTTTCCCAGTTATTAGTTTGTGCATGATATTACCATTTCATTTAAATCCACCATAGATATCTTCCATTCATATATGAATTATAATGCAAATTTTTCCACCTCTTGCGACCAATGACTTTGCTTATGACTCGACATAATCAGGGTCTGTTTGATTTTCTAAGGTAAGGGAGCATTTGAAAATTTAGGAGTCCCGAACAGAAACAAACTATTAGTTAATCTAAAAAATCTTCTTGATGGATGGTGTATTTAATCCAATTCTATAGTCCAAAGTTATTATGTAAAATGAAAATGTATGTAGTATAGCCGCTTTGATCACTTAATTTGATGAGTATTTTTGATTTGCAAATTACGAAAGAAGGCAAGTAAGTTGATCATTTCGATATAAGAACACAGTGAGATCTAGTCTCGAACGTGAGGGAGGAGACCCGATGTAAATTGATAAGTCAGTCTGATAAAATTCAAATATAAAATTTTATTTCAATAATTAAAATCCAACTAAAAGATGCTTAACTCTAACATCATAATACATAAAAAACAAATTAAAACTAAAAATTATTAAATAAAAAATGTTATATGGAAAAAACCAATCAATCATGTGTGACTGATCACGCAGTGGACCACCTTTAATCTTATTCGTTCTAAAAAAAAAAGAAGAAGAAGAAAGTTAATCTTCTATGAATTGAATAATGCTCTATGAATTTATTCAAATACTACTGCTACTTGTTGGATGGAATGTAGCAAAATGATGCACAGAATAATTTATGTGAAATTCTTTGGAGGGTGCTGCTAAAAAAATTCCAATAATTATAAGATTGTTATTAGATAAGTTTTGTGTTGACTTTTTCATTAGGAGAACAATACTTTGTGCTTATATCTTTTGCTTTTTTTCAGGAGACTATGTGATGTGACTAGATTTCAATCACTGAATGCCGGATACATACTCAGAAGATATCAACTACCATTCATGAGAGGCCTTTGTTTTTAAATGGCTTTGATTCACCTAAAACTTTCTTAGAGAGTATTTGTGTTGTATATGACTACTATCCATTATAGATATATGCAGAAAGAAGGTATTAAATCCCTAAAGATATGGGATAGTTTTATTACATCTCCTATAAATTACCTTTGTTTGCTTTGCTTTTAAATCAGGGGGAGAAGACTACCATGGAGGACTGAACAAGCACCTTTAGAACGCCAAACCAATTGTTTTTGATTACTTAATTTTTTATTTCAATCCTTTCAATTGGTTAAAGTAGTATACTTCCTAGCTTCGCTTTACACTTTGGAAAGTACTCAATCATAGTGATGCTATATATGCCCCAAAAAGCTGAAACTATGATTTTTCTAGACCGAAGAACCGACCATTTGGCTACCTTCCACCGAGGCGAGAAATTTCTGAGCATCCAGTGTTTTGAATGGTCCTAAGCTATAAATAACTGATTTGATATGGTCGCATAAACCACCGATCCAGTAACCACTAGGAAATTTTGTACAATGCTTTTCATATTGCGTTGATTTTACCTAAGCCCAATTCTTCAGATCGAATACGATGTACCTATATGTGAGGTTCATTTAAGAGTTATGTTGCGCAGGTTTGATTATGTCTCACATCACCTGTCTGACTTGCTCGGTTGTTTTTTTGCCTCTCACCTTAAACGAAGAAACTTGATTTTTTTGTACAATTTGCTAAAAGTTAATAAGCCACGATACTTTAGAAAAATTTTCCACTTTACTACCTCCCAACAAAATAGAAATTTGGTATTGCCTTGCATTGATAAGACTGTAATGAAAAGGTCTGATCTTGTCCAAAGTATCCGTCTGTGGAATGATTTCCTTGTCTGTATACAGGCGGCTGGTACCATCAATGCATTTAAAAACCTCATCAAAACGCACTCAATAGAGCTCTTTTTTATACCCTTTTTCATCTTCTCCGCATGAGAATACTAGTTAGCTGATTTTTTTATAGTATACATTATTATTTTTTTTTCTTTAATGTCATATTTAAATTGAAATTCCTACTTAATGATGCATATTGCTCAGAGGAAGCGATTTAGGATTCAGGCATTTTCGGAGGACTATCGAAGCCTTCGTAGTTCGTGATCCGAAAGGTTATTTTTTTTTGTTTTTCTCAATTTCAAGCGGTTTCTTCAAAAATAAACCATCAACATGATTAGACCATTTTAAAGTAGACATTTCAACTGTTAAAATGGGCACAGCCAGATAGAATATTAAAATCGAAAAAAACAGCAATGAAGTTTTCCGTGGAAGATTTTCTTTTCTTTTCGAAAATTGTAAATATATCGGAAGCTACATGTTTTCCACATTCAAAAACACTTGTGCTTATTCAATGGAAAAATGGTATACTTTCACAAAATGTTATGTAATTTGAATTATTTTTACGAGAGAGAAAAATAAAAAAATCTGAAAAAACGGTTTTCCACCATTTTCTCGAAACATTGGAGGTTATGTTGAAAAATTCCTTTTTACGAAAGTTTTAGATATTTTTTTTATCTATAAATTTTGAGAAGAACATTTTCCGCTAGGCAGTCACATTTCGCCGAAAATCGAAAAAAACCACTTTCAACCTCCCTCCCCCCCCCCCCCCCCCCCTCATTTCGCAATTTAACATTATCTCGTGTTTAATTTTTTTTTCTATTAATAACGTTAACTAAATTTTCCGGTTGGTCATTGCGTGTTATTAATTTTTCCTTTTCAAAAAAGTATTGGCACTATTCTAAAAGTTAATCACAAGGTTTAATTACTCGACGCGCGCAACACATTTGATTTTCAAGTACATACTGATAGATTTCATAGTGTTTTCTGCAATGGTTCTTCTTCATCGCTCTTGCGAGTTGGTTCCGGTATCCCCCAAGGATCGTTTCTTGGTCCATTTCATTTCTTATTGTTCTTAAACGATGTCTTTGAGTGTGTTACAAATAGTGGGCTACACCTATGTGCTGATGATGCTCAGCTATACCAGTCAAGACCGCTTGGTCTCATTGAGAATGGACCTAGTTGCATTAATGACGATTTACAAAGGATTCTTCACTGGACTGTAGTCAATGCTCTGAAGCTTATTGCCAGTAAATCTAATTGTTTGTTAATATGCATAACCAATATTGACACTACTGGGTTCTCTCCTATTACTATTGGACGGAACCATTCCTTTTGTATAGACTGCTCGTAATCTTGGAGTTGTATTTAACAATACTTTAACCTGGGACAATCACATGTCGACTGTAATTCGTAAAGTCTATGGTTCTTTAGGGTCTCTGTGGCCTTCTAGTAACTTTACACCTACTGCAACAAGATTATTCGTATGTCGATCACATCTTGTTCCTGTGCTCACATTTTTATGTGAAGTAATTGGTCATCTTGATCATATTAATTTACATAAACTTTCCATAAACTATGATCAAATACATATTTAATTTACGCAGATTTCATCAAGTGTCGCCTTTTATTATCTCCGTATTTGGTTCTAACTTTTTTGTCCTCAGAATTACGCGTGCATTAATTAATTAATTAATTTTATGTGTATGACTAGTTGCGTCGCTCGGCAGTTAAAAAAGAGTTCTAGATGTGTAGTATGGGTACGGTATAGTTAATAGTTAGGTATGCACTATATTGTAAACACTTAATTGTAGTTAAGTATGTACTGAACTGTAGTTGTATGCTTTTTCTTTCTTTAAATTTCATAGATAAAAGCAATGTATTTAATGTTGGTTAAGCTTCTCTAGTATATAGGCACATATAGTAATCTATATATATATATATTAACAGCTTATTTCGGTGATACCTTAAGTGTCAATGGCCTGAGAAGAGCTCAGTTAGCATTTTGAGCTCTGTTCTTCTAAGGAGTAGGAGTTCTTTATTTTTCTGCCAGAGATGTAGATAAACTTTTTTGCCTGACGAAGTCCTTGTAGCCTTTCCCAATACAGTGATTTTTGTTTTTTTCTCCCAGTCATTTAGGGCAGCTCTGAGGTAACATTTCTAAGTGCCAGAAAATGGCTCTGGTACGAGAAACTGAGTGTCCGTTCCTCTTTTGGGTAGGCCATCAGCAATTTCATTGCGTTTGTGGACCTCATGTCCAGGTAGCCACAAAAGGATAACTTTGTTTCTCCCTGATAAGTTTTTGAGTGTTTGTAGACATTCCCCGTCTATCCCTGATTTGACAGTATACGACTTTAAGGCCTTGAGGGCAGCTTAGCTGTCAGAGAGGATATTAATGGTTGAGCCATTTATGGCTCTTTTAATGCGCAGGTATTCGCACATTCTACTATGGACAATACCTCCGCTTGGAATATGGTCGAGGTAGAGCCGACAGCCTTTGATATATGGCATTTGGGGACGCATACGCCCAGTTGGACTCCATTTTTCGTTTTTGTAATGACTGCGTACTACACCATCGATCCTTGTTGGAACGGCATTGCTGTCGGCCTCCCAGAATTACTTAGGATGGTCTTACAAAATCCACCCTGGGTGTGATATCCGATATTGTCGTCATTTGCTCGCAGCATATTTGTTTTAAGATACTTAAATGACCAACCCTGTCCCCTGGCTTTAACTCTTTCTCCTTTGCACTCTAATAGCACTGGAGATCGCCACCTTTTCTACCTGCAAATGCAGGGGTGGAAGGTTTAGTAAGGCTTCCATGGCTGCTGTAGGACATAATCTAACAGCACCCGTTATTCCTAGACAGGCAAGCCACTGGAGTTTTTGAAGGAGAAACTTAGCCGTCTTTTGCCCATGGGTCTAACAAGCATCGTGTACATTCAGTACAACAGTTCTGGCTTCAGACCTCACGTTCTGGCAATGAACCGACGACACGTGTATATAGATCGCACTTCTCTATCCGTCACTCTGGACAGTTGCGAATTCCAGATAAATTTCTTATCTAGAGTTACCCCCATATATTTGACTTCGTCTGAAAATATCAATTCTGTGTTATCAAGAAAAGGAGCAGTTAATGAAAGCTTCGTTATTCTTGTGAACCGAATAATAACCGTTTTGTTGGGGTCTATGCTAAGAGCTTTGCGAACTTTGGCATGGGCTTTTAGCATGAGGTTGGATATGACTTATTCATGCTAGCCCCGTATTGTGACTACTAGGTCATCCCCATAGCCTTATATATTACGTACTGGACACCGGATCATCAACTATGAAACTGAAATTGAAAAAAAAAATTTTCTTTTCTTTGCTCATTGAATTTCGATGTACCTATATGATTCTAGCTCTACTACAATTGTTGTACTAAATAATATTTCAATCTTGTTTACATTACCGGAAGAAATTTTATTCTGTTCTATTTTATTCATTAAAAGTAGATTGAGTAAGGAGCATTCGCCAAGTTTGAAGAAGCTTGGTTTTACGAAAGAGGGGAAGCAACAGAAATAGCGTTATTAAATCTAAAAAAATGAAATAAATAAAGCAATTGACAACGATGAAATAATCATGGCCATTGAAAGTATTTTTTTAAAATACTTCCATTAAGTTAAAAGTGCCTGCCTCAATCATCACAACATTGCTATTGATGAGATACTAGCGAACAAGTTCACCAGAGGATGTATGTACTTAAGGTAAAGTGATTTCGCCTATACAATTTTGATGATTGATGGTTGACGAAGAAAAACAGGGAATTTGATCACTAGAATTTATATATATATTTCCTTTTTTTGTTCTCTGATAAACGCTAATAGTCCCTAGCTTTAGCTAAAAAATAATTTCACATATGGCATTATGCGATTATTCTTAGGTATGACAAACTTAGTTAGTATAGGCAAATAAGCAAAGTAATGCAAAATTAATTATTGCGTTAATAGAAAATAGGAGAGGCGGCTGAGAATAATTTGGTATTAAACGGCACATGAAGATTTAAAATTCAGTGATAAGACTAATGTGTCATCATCATGTCGATTCAAGTGTGCACGTAAGAAGCAATCCTTTCGAAGCCAACCCGAGTAAAACAGAGGCTAAAAAAGCTGATGTGAATATAACGTCAATTTATAAATCAAAGCTAGTACAGCAAACATGGCTGAAACATATCCATAGCTAGATAATGGGATCAAAACTGTAGAAGGAATAATATTTATGGTGAACAGATTATGGCATCAATCAACGGCGAAGGAAATAAGAATCTGAATTCCAGACGGAAGAAAATATGTATGTACCTTCGATAAATGTGCAAATTCAAACCGATATACAAATGACTCTCACGGACATCTCATCACCAGGAATTAAGTTGGAACCTTAGATACCTTACGAGGCCTTATAATACATTTTTCTCCTTCAAATGCTGCATCAAGGAATGATGTTAGGCCATGCCCCAACGAAGCAAATATTTAAATATTATTTAAAATTCCTTTATACAGTGAACTTAAATTTGCAGTTTTAAATGTCAGATTATTCTGAAGCGGAACCCTTATATTTACCAACTTCAGTAGTTTTAATATAGGGCGAAGTATTTAAATGTGCACCATTTCGAAGCCAAGCAATTATTGTAAGTTTTTAGGTGGGTCTGACCCCTGACATTTACATTGTAAAATATTCATTCATACTTTATATATAGAGTAAAGTTACACCGCCAACACATTATAGCAACCATACCTGGAAAACTCCATTTTGAACAGAATTAAGAGGACTTGCGGGTTTTCGTTGAATTGTTATTTTCTGTGATTACTTGATTCTTAGAATATGTCACCGATAAGTGGTGACTAATTGGGAATAATACGAGTTGCTAAGTAGTTGCATTATAAATAGAATGAAATATCAATAATAATTCTAAATGTCGAAGGTTAATATAATCTATATTGAAAAAAAAAGAATTTTGTTGTTTGTAAAATCGTAACTAAATACAGAAATATTTTCAATTCTATTCTCGTCTGTATGAATAGTCCTTCTGTGTATTATGGAATATTTCATAGAATCCCAATTTCTTAAATGACTCTTATATGTCAGGTTCGAAAAAGCAACAGAATGTTTTCACATTGCATGCTCGCAGACGTAAGCGTCATACTTTTGCTTTGGAAAAGCCTTCTATTTGACTTTATGGGAATGTCAGTTACAGAAATTAGCTATTAATAATAAAAAGAGAGTACTAAAAGTAAGAACAAAACATCATCGGAGTAGTCGCATTAATGTTAAGCTCTGCAATTTTTGCCGCTTTTCTTGCGTCAAACTCGGATTAGTTATGTACTTCTAGTGGTTATTTTCTTATTTGTTGAGGATGCAATGCCTTATTACGAGCTACAACTCCCTGGATTAGAGCTTTTGTGGATATTTTTTCCATTATCTTAGTTTGGTGGTGCAAAATAAGTGCATATTTAGCATACATATCAAAAGCAATGAGTGGTGATAAACCTGACAAGAGTAACATACCTTCTAAGAGAGTGTAATCATCTCGCTAAAAAAAACCAACAACATGAAGAAAAGTGGTGCCACATCTTCTTTCTTATCTACTCCTGCAATTTCTATAAGCTGTGATGATAGCTTTGAATTACTAGAAAAGAAGCTATTGATTGAACAACATATCTCAAGTCTTAGATGACAGGTTCAATGAGATCGAGGAATATATTGCCAATAAATTCACTGAGATTGTGGGATGATTTGCAGCTCGCAGTAGCTGTGTTGAGAGATTCGGTCGAACATCTTGGAGGTAGTAGCGACTTAGTGACGTTGCCATCACCAGTGTTCCATTGGCTCGAAAGGAAGAGCCGTGACAGATTGCTG
The DNA here is from genome assembly GCA_963930735.1 of Dioctria linearis. NCBI lineage: Eukaryota > Metazoa > Arthropoda > Insecta > Diptera > Asilidae > Dioctria > Dioctria linearis. Next base: position 19,973 of record CAWVNZ010002971.1, read on the forward strand.
ATAGAATCGCTGATGTTGCTAGGGTACTCTTACCTATGCTAACATTTACTTTCTGAAATAAATCAGGAGAGTCTCTGATCAGAGACTCTATCTTCAAAAATGTTGCTGTGTGGGACTGATCAAATCAGGCCAAATTTCCGCTAGTTTGTCGTCTAATCTTAATGTTGGAGCCAATAAAAGTCTTATCAAATACATCCACCGTATACTACGTGAAGCTATCATTTTAAGGAGATAGAAAAACATCAACACTCTGATGCTACATCTGTAACTAGCGATTATTGAGTGTAATTTCGACATCATGACAGTTGTATCTATATTTTTATTTTTATTTCTCTTTTATTTTAGTCATCTTCATCTGCCAAATCCGCCGCTGGAGTGTTGAGTGGAAAAAGCTCCTTTACAAATGAAAAACCTTTTGGTTCCTGCATGGCCTCTATGCCAAACCCCACAGACAAGCTGACCTCATATGTGCACTTACAAAATTGATATACGAGGCGAAATATTAAGTATTTACTTAGCGAATTTAATGAATATGAAATTGACGGTATTTGCAGCCAAATCCGCATTTCATAGCAAAACTGTCTATGAAATTCTACTCCCGCATAGGGCTAATCTTGCTAGCCATTCAAATAAATATTTAGTATATCGCCTCGTATATAATTCACACTTAAACGTTATTTTAAGTGCATATATGAGGTCAGTTTGGCTGTTCATTTTGGCGAATACGACAGGCACGAACCAAGCCGTACTGATGAGTATACGGTTCCTACTGACACGAAACGCCTGCTTTTGCATGGAAATATCTCTTCTAAAAAGATTTTCCGTTTGCTTTTGCATAGAAATGTCTTCTGATTTAAATATTTTTCGTTTGTAATAGAGTTTTTTCCTATTAAATAAACGTCAAAAAGGCCTCAATTTGTGTCACTTAAACGCCCGCAGTATTAGGAATCAAATGGATGACCTCAGGACTATCCCCGAAAACACCAGCCTGGATGTGTTGTGTGTGAGTGAGACGTGGTTAAACAGAAGTATTTCTTCACATTATGTTGCTTTACCTGAATTTAATTTTTATACTTGCAACCATGTCGATCGTGGTGTCAGTGGTATATCTATATATGTGAAGAGATTTTTCAAAAAATTAGTAAAAATCTATTCTTCTGCGTCTTGAATTATTCTTTTATGTATGAAAATTTCCAATAGTCATGACCAATAGTGCCTTATTGTTTGTGTGTATAGTCCTCCTAACTATTGCTCTCCTGATAAAAGTAGTGAGATAGACAATATTTTAATGGATTATCTCAGATATATAACGATGTGATTGTTTGTGGTGACCTTAATGTACACGTTCAGCTGACTGGACCTATGAATACCAGCTTGTATTCTGTCAGTCAATGATTGAACTTATACATTGTTAATTCTTTGTCCACAGAACATAATGCAATTTCACTATCTGCACTTGACTTGATTTTAACCACCAATCGTAACTAGGCTTTTTGCACCAATCAAATTGATCCTTCAAGCATCTTCGACCATGCCATATTGTTTATCTGCTACAATTTTACCACAGACAGCAGTATTGCATCATACTGCATCTATTTCCGTAATTATAATAGGAATAGGAATAACTGCAGTTCGCTACTTGAAGGGAACAATAGTCTCCCATGGGATAATATATATTATTATTATGAACATTGATGATAAGTTTGATTTGTTTTATCTAGTTATGAATTTGATACATAATGAGTTTACTCCCCTTTGTACTAAGATTCTGAGATCTAATGCAATACCTTGGTTCTATTGAATTTGATTTTCGCTGTGATGATCAAAATAATATTCTCATGGCGATATGTAGGATAAAATCACATGCTGTTGGTCCTGATTGGACTCAAATTCATCAAATCACTGTTCCCGAATATTTTACCAGTCAATATCCCACTTACTTAATCATATAATTATTTCCTCCACTTTCTCAGCTCTGTACAAATATGCCCTTGTTATTCCCATTCCCTGTCTCTCTACTCTCTCTGACCGTAGACCTATCAGGAAAAACTTATAAGTAATCATCTTCTCGGCTGTATGAATCAACACTCATACATAACCCAATGGCAGTCGGAATATCGCCGAAATAATTCGTTCGAAAGCCTTAGTAAAAGTCACTACTGATTTGAGATTCGCTTTGGACCCAAAAGAGATTTGTTACCCAGCTCTCCTTAATCTTGTGAATGCTTCCGATAGCCTTAATGATAAATTATATACTAATTTTGTTATGTTATCATCACTTATCAGGCTCATTCATAGCTTTCTTTCTGGCAGGATACAACAAGTGAAATCTGACATCTAATTACCTAAGACTATCAGAACTCGACGCGGTGTTCCCCAGGGTTTGATTTTAGGGCCACTGTTGTTTGGATTGTGCATATAATGACTTACCTTCTGTAGTAAGACCACCTATATTATGATGATTGTCAACTGTTTATTAGTGCACCAACAATCTTTATCAATATATATGAAAATAAATTAAATAGTAGCTTAGCTCGCATTTATAGCTGGTCAATTGATAATTCTCTATTTCATAATCCGTCCAAATCATGTTATGCTATTTTTTCACGCACGGAGCTTGGCGAAAACTTGCATTTACCTACAGTTTGCCTCAATAATTTAACCCTAAGTTGTGTTGATAAAGTTAAAAATGTGGGTGTTGTTCTGAATAACACTACTTTCACAATTTCAGTATTAAACATGAGTTATAAAATGATCTAGATCAATTGTCTTTTTAATTTTATTGTAAAAAAAAACTTTTGCATGTTCTCAAGGTGCAATAAAATTAAGTAGTTTGGAGAAGTACGTTTACTTTAAAAAAACCTATAGAAACTTTGGACTTAACTGAAAGTGGTAAGTATATTGAAAAACTTATCAAACAAATTAGAAATTACATATTTGATAATTGCATAATTATCTAAATGACAATGAATCCAATCAACAATTAAATGGAGGTGGATTAAATTGATTCGATGACCACAGCATAAACGAAGCTAATATTGGAAAACACAACGATAAAAATTATAAGAGAGCAGAGACGGATACAAAAGAAAACAAACTGGAAACTGGAAATATAAATGTGCAGAAAAAAGAAATAATAAATTAAATGTGAAGGAATTGTAAAAATAAAACATTAACTGAAATTGTTTTTGTAGTATTGTATTTTTTAAGTCCCTTGCCAATTCTAAGACGATTAAAATTTGATTGATTAATTAATTTAATTGATTCTATAAGAGTGTGCATGGGTACATCGACATAGGTACTGATTTCTCAGTTCTGATTGAAGTAACACATATGAGATAAAATTACCATATGTATCCTGACACTGAAGTGGGTATTTGGAATAAGTATATGTGACTTAAACAAGCAGCACTGAATTACAATACACCATTTACTTCATCAGGCGCAGTAGAGCGATTATTTTCCTTGGCTCTTAGTGATTTTTCTTTTGAAAAATTTGTTTAAACTAAGGCAAAGTGGAATTTTGGGAAAATTAAGAAATAGTTGAAAAGGTTTTAATGCACCCAGAGAAAAAAGGTAATCTGGAATTGTAAATTTTACTTTGTAAAAGTAGAAATCACAGTCAAAAAAATTAGGTTTAACAACTGATAATAACTATTTGATGAGCCATTTCTACTAAAATAAAGTGCATTTAACTAAGTTTATCTAATGTTTTTGTGTTAATGCAAATTTAAATACGAAAAAATAGGAAACAGTAAATATTTTCCTAGAGTGTGACATGGTATTTTTTACCTCTGGCCCATAATTTTTTTAAAGTAAACGTACTTCTCCAAACTACTTAATTTTATTCCACCTTGAGAATATTGAAGAGAGGTAAAAGTTTTTTTTTACAATAAAATTAAAAAGACAATTGATTTAGTTCATTTCATAATTCATGTTTAATTCTGAAGTTGTCGAAGTAATGAAAAGTAATTGAAAGTATTTTAGAAGAATTGACAGGAATTATATAGTAATAGACAAATACTTTTTAAATACTTTTAGGAATTTGTAGGTAATTTTGTAATGGATTCGCAAATTCAATTACTTTCCGGTATTTTAAAGTATTACTTGCCATTCTGGGAATGGGACTGTAACTTTTTAATTCCAGTAGAGGAGGCTTAGTACTGGGAATTGCCAATTCTTATATACTCGGTATTAGTAATGATAATGGTAATGGTAATTGAATTGTGCAGCTGTTGAATAAAAGGCAAGGTCTAATTTTGTTGTTTATTCCTTCGTTGAATGGTACATGAGCAACTAGGTAAAAAATCCAGAAAGGTGTAGGAAATACATAGGTGTATAAGACATTTTATACCAATTTTTTCGTGCTGTCACTTTACCCATTTCGTACTTGCTAAATTTGAAAAAGAGTCTTATAAGATTTAAACTGCACTTCCCCTTAAGCGTATTCAGCGAAAATGTTTTGTAAATACCTGAGTACAGTCAATTTTTTTTCTACGAAGAGCTTTTTAAGCAATTTTCAATAGGTATGCAGAAAAAATAGCTAGAATTAGACCCACCCTTTCCCCATCATACACTTTTTTGCTAGTTTCGGCATTGAAGAGTGCAAAAGCACACCCCAAACACTAAAGGTTTTTCTTATGCTAGGTATTTCAGCGGCTAAGCTACTAACTGAATCTGTCTCCTGCAGCAAATTGATAGTAAGCTTCACTAGTAGACCTAAAAATTATTTCCAAATACCTGATGTACTTCCGTCTAGTTGTATATTTTGTCAAATTAAGTTTTCTTAGCCTTAACTGTTACAGAATATATAGAGAATGGGGCACTCTGAAGGACTACAGTTAATTTATGTATAATAATATTCGGCAACAGTATTACCTTGCAATGAATGACCCCTGCAACATTCCATATATGGTGTGGTCTTTACCTGTCGGTGATTTCAATTTTGACTAAGTCCAGACACGGCGATTAAGAATATGCAGACGACTGATCATAATTAACAGAGTTAAGCATGATCATTTTGAAGACGTCAATTACCCACCGTTTCATAGCAGATATATATCCGCAATGGAAACTATGGCTTCCATGTAATGGAGGCTGCCAAATCTGAGTTCATCGGTTATGATCTTCTCTGTTGTCATATAAAAATTCGTTATTCGGCACAAATCAGATTTTGGGATCAAATTATCATACCGAGAAAATGTTGCTGAGTTGAAATAACACAGAGATTTATCGCTAAAGGTATGGCTTGCAATGAGTCTACTCTCATAATTGTTGCTGTAGTATGGAGGAGGATATAAACCGAGCATTTCCTTTGTGGTGAGGCTGTTGGCTGTGTAAGGCTTGAATGAACATCATGGAATACGCTCCCATCGCCAGGATCCATAACAGTAACCTGTAACTCAATTGCTGAATAGTAACAAATTGTGTGTAATAGAAAATTAAAATAGTAATAAACCTTAACTGGAATGAGCTGAATGGTGAAGCCATAGACGAAGGCTTGGATAAATTATAGAGTTAGGTGGGAACTACTTTCGATCAAGCATATTTTTTAATATTGAGTGCAGATCTTTTTCAACAACTCAGATTTCATAGTACACTAAAATTGTATTACTCCGTTTTGTCGTGAAATCACGAATAGTCCTTGCTTAATATTGTTCCAGAGATCGCTCGAATGACTCCATTATTATTATACTTTCGTTGGCTTTTAAGGTATGAAACTCTAAATCCGAGCCGGTAGGAACATTCTGTTACGAACCTATGTCACAGGACTTATTATTAATGACTTGAAAGTAGAATTTATGCAGCCAAATATAAACACAAGTACCATGCCTTTTACCAACTAAAATTTATCTCAAAAGATATCTCCCTTCAACTCTTCAAGACTTCTACCAACACTTTCTCATACTCAAAACGCATGTTGATTGGAAGCCTCCATCGCTATCAGGTGCTTGCATCAAATCGGGTGCACCATTAGCGTTGTAACAAAATCTCACGTAATTTATTCAGCTGAATAGATTTTTCTCATCTCTTGATACTCATCTCACGTTATTGAAGCAATTAGTCACATATTTCGCTTCTAATGGACCCTTCTGCATGAAGTCAAGTGGGTGTCAGTAATACATACACCAGTCTATACGTCAGAGGTGCAGACAACTTTCGTCCTTCATATTATACTTATGCGCCTACACTCAGGTACTTCTGTTAATAAAAAAATAACAACAACAGCAAAATTAATCTTCGCATAAGCAACAACAACAAAAAAACATTTTTTTGAAAAAGAAATGAATGACACTTGTTCTAACGAACTCTCTACATGTCGGGACACGATACGATGACAGGAATCTTTCATTTATTATGATTCAGAACCATTGCAGGAGGAGAGTAGGATTATGAAGCAGCCGCCATCGTTATTGCAGTTTCAAATTGTGAATCAGATACCGTGAGAAGGAAACGGATATAATACATTATACATCCATATATGTGCACGATTTTTCGTCCTATTATGCAAAGGATGACTTTTTCGTAGACTCGGGAATGGATGAATACGTCTTGCTTTGAGTTCTGTTGGTACTTGTCTATTGATGAAAAATGTGGTTTCTCTCTCGGAAATTACATGTATCCTTTTACGTGACAAAGATATTCTCTAGAACAGAAATTGCATAATGTAGATAACCGTTGAAAGAGTCTGATGAAAATAAAACAGAAAATCGGGGAGATTTTGAAATGAATAAAGGTTGCTGTTTCTATACTTCCAGAACTTAATTTACTTTTTTCTTTAATTTCTGGGATCAATGGTTACTTTTAGAAGCATCCTAGAAACCTGTATAAGGTCTTTTTTTGGTCGATATGTGAGACATTAGACTTATTTTAGAATTTGCTTCATAAGCGGGCTTTGTTTCTTTCTCTTTTTTTTTTCTTTGATTTTTGTGAAACCCTAAAAAATTTCCCTTTCGGACATAAAACGAAATAAAAATAAACTGAATGGAAAAAAATTCATGAGGTTGCGTGTTAACCTCTTACAATTTTTTTTTTCCATAACGTGCCATGTCCTTTGCTTCGTAATTCTCAACTTTTATTCGTAAGAGAAGTTCCCTTTACGTTCAATTTTTCTACTCCTAATTTTTTTTCTTTTTACTTTTCGTCGGCACCTTATAAAGGTATACCCGTTTCCACGTGTAAATGTTCTAGACCATGGGCCAGCATATTTATTGCCAGGACAAATGATTTTCGACACGAAAAGCCCTCATGGTCTTCTAGGAATGTAATATATAACCCTTTTTGCATTTTCTAATCTCATTTAGAACGTCTCAGCCCGAATTTTACTCTGTGCTCCAAGTTTTGCTATAAGTAGTTGCTCCCTGCCGTGTGGTTTAAGATATCAATAAATTTCTGTTTTACTTTGGGACTGATTTGGAGACCTAACTGTAATATGATAGGCATCAAAGTTTACAAAACAAACAAACAAATATTCTTTTTAACTATTAAGTGGAGAAGGTGTTATAAGTCCGCATTTTCATTTATGAAATCTGAGTATAGTCTTACATGAACTGAGATTAGAATTTGGGGATGTTTTGCAATTATGGCAGTTGAAATATAGTTAAAAAATAGTGGAAACTTTTATTTCGCCAGTAAATCTAGCAAGAAATGGACTTACCAACTGAACCACTGATTTATGTCTACAGTCTGGATTTGTTGTGTTCAAAGCTCAGACCTAAGTCCAAGCGGTCTGGCAATAATGAACACTTTTTGTTTGTTTTCTTTCACTTGTTTTATTTTAACAATATTAATGAAATCTACCTTAACAGGCCCATGTGCAGGATTTTTGAAAGGGGAGCGTTTTGAGATAGAAAACTATAAACAAAATTCTTGTATGTATTTGTAGTCAGTTAAATACTTTAATTAATATCATGATAGCTCATAATTACAAATTTGTGTAAAGAATATTTTCTAGCCATATGCAAATTCTTTTCTTCATTGTTTCAATAAATATTAGGAACTGCATAGACTTCTAGGCTTATGACCCGATAAATATTTAAAGTAGCTCATCCGCTGAAACGATATTCTCATATTGTGGACCTTAAATAGGTTTTTAGAACCACGTAAAGTGGAAAATGAACGCCTGTTCGGAATTGTGGTCACAAGTAACAATGTCATAATTTTCAAAAGTTTGTGGACATTTCGGAACGCATCCTTCCTGCAGATATCAAAAGCCTCGAGAGAATTGTTCCAAATTTTGTAGACATTTGGGAATGAATCCTTCCTGCAGATATCAAGAGCCTAGAGATAATCTTTAATTGTTATATCTACAATTCGGCGCCGCCAGATCTTGACTTCATTGATCCATACTTCAGATGTTCAGATGAATTGTTGTGTAAAAATGTAAGTTTAGAAAAACTGTCCACACGCTGTCTAATGTCTACATGAGAAGTTTAACAAGACATTTCGATGTTTCAAATAACAGTTCTTTAGATATGTAATGAACAGATCAATGTATTGTTTGAATATCTGTGGCGGCTTATATCTCCCGCTGTAATTATTCTGCTTTAATTATTTTTTATATGCTCGCTTCTCCCCTTCTGCTAGCACTACTCGACCATATAAATTATTCCGTTAAAATTCTTTCGTTAACGCTATGTTACGTATTCGGAATAGTTTTCAAAGTTTTGAAAATATTTTTGAAATGTCTGACTAAATTTTGTATTGTGACGGCGTAAAAAGGAATCTAACTGTTAATTTTAAGAAATGAGCCTAATTTGAAAACTGTTAATATTCTACTCAAATATAAAACAGTTTTATAAAATTAAAAGTTCTATTCAAATAAAAATTATGTTCACTTTAATTTTTATTTTGAAATCGTTCAAATATTATTTTATTTTTCAAATAAATAAATAAATAAATCGCGTCGGATATTTGGAGTGGACTGTATAGAATAGATGAGTGTGTCGCTTTGGTTCATTGGTATTAAAGAAAAGAATGCACTTTCACTCAATTCGCCAATTACATTATGTACTAATAAAATGTACGAAAATAGGAGTTTTCAATGGATGAAGGAGTTTTCGCTGAAAATACCACCGAAAACGTATGTTTCTTCATACAATTCCAAAACAGCTTGAGAAGTAGTTTTCAGCAAAAACGGACTCCAAAATAAGAAAAGCAAAGACCACAACCTAATTCAGCCTGACATATATAACATTGCAATGACACTTGTCATGTGTTCTATGTTACAATGCACTTACAAAGCTCAAGTAGAAGAAGAAGAAATTGTTTTCATGTGCCAAAGCAAAACAGTTTTCTTGCGGTTGGAGGTCAGCGTATGAAAAAGTTTGTATTTAATCAATTCAGAAAAATTCCCGAAAAAGAGAAAATACAAAAAAAGAAGGATTTGGTCTGAAAAAGAGGAAGAGTTATTGGTACTACTATGGATGGAAAGAATTCATCAGTTACGCGGACAGCGTAAAAATAGTCATGTGTGTAAAGAAATCAAAACAGAACTTAAAACCAGAAATATAAACATATCCATTCAAGACATTCAAAATACAATCCACTATTTAACGAGTCAATATCGGAAAATATGGCTTGTGTTTTCATAATTTGTCTATATGCCATAGCAGAAGATAGCATTATGGACGGTAAACAAACCAACGAATTTCAGATAAATAATAAAATTTATTCAAAATGTTATTTTTAACAGGTAATCATTTACCACCATCCACTTCACACCTAGAAAGTTCGCAATATGTTGACATTTCTTCGCAATCCCTTCCTGAGATCGAACTTGCTTCAGAGACGCTAAACACGTCCATAGGAAATTCGGAATCGTTGATATTGGAAGACCTAGACCTTGCTCGCTCATCTAATTTTAAATCACTACCTGTGGAAACTATACCGCATAAATGTCGGAAGATGAACAATTTTCAGATTCAAGTTTTAAAAGAAATTCAACAAAATAATGAAAACCCAACATACATTTTGAATAGTCGAAAGAAAACGATGGAAAGCTTATTGCATTGGAAGGGAAACTTGTGGACATAGAGGAGCAGAGAAATGTTCTTTTAGAAAAAATGATAGCAAATTCCCAAACGTTTCAAGATGTTATGTTAAATTTGTTGAATTCTAATTAATGGTGAATTTTTTTTCTTAACTCTGGTGTAAACACTACCAGAAAATCTGGTTCCGTTGTAATATTCAGACCACAGTGCAGAAAAGATTTCATCAAGTCAAAAATCATATGTAAATACATTAATGTGGTTTAAGTAAAAACATAAAAATATACCCAAATATTCAGATATTGCTTCCCGGATTTCATTCGCAGATGTATCATGGTCGTTAAAAATATCTGCTGATTCTCTACGCAATTCATTTCTCGATTTATCTGGTTTTTCCTGAGCTAGTGTCCACGTTTCGTTAATTTTATCATTCTCCGTATTTAGAAAATTGTGCACAAAACAACAACATTTAACTATGATTGGAGCGTTTTCGATACTGTTATCGAGTCCTTTTCCAAGACGTCAAAAACACGCCTTTATGTGCCCAAATGCATTTCCGACAACTCTACGACAACTCGATAATGAAGTGTTAAACGTTCTTTCACGAGAGTCTCTGGTGATATTAAACGGATACGGCTTCATTAGGGTTGAAGAAAAGCGAAATGCGGAATCTCCTGTTACCAGAACTGGGACTTGCTTTTCGATTATGTTTCTTGAAAATTCTTGTAGAATAGGGTTTTCCAATTGGTGTTTCAAATTTGATTTCTCGAAAATGGTGGAATCGTTGCAACGACCTGGCGCACCCACATTTATATATAAAAAACGATATCTATTTTGGAGCAATGGATTCAAATATTTACTGTTATAACTGCAAGTTTTATAATTAAAATTCACCTATAATCAACTAATGCTAGAAGAACCATAGAATGCCATCCTTTATAGTTAAAATAATCACATGCTTCATCTCTATGTGGTTCAATTTCTATGTGGCAGCCATCTGCAATTAAAAAGGCTGAATAAATTTACTTTGTTTATTTATAAGAATGACATAAATTCTTACCAATTGCGCCAAAACATTGTGGAAACCCTAATCTTTCAAATCTGCGTACACATTCTTGGACTTGTTCGCGTTATAATGGATAAAAATTCAAGTATTCTGGCCACATTACGTTACAGACTTCAATGCAAAATTCCATCAGAAGAATGTGAACAGTAGCTATTCCAACACCAAATAACTTGGAAACTGTTCTGCATTCTGAAGATGATGCCAAAGTATATAGTGCTACTGCGACTCGTCTTTCCAAACTAATACATTCCCTAAATGGTGTGTTAACCTTTTTTAGATTTAAGAGTTTGCTGCACAAAAGGTCAAATGTTCTTCTCGTCATTCTGAAACTTTCTTTAAAATCATTGTCATTGAAGTTACAGACAACGGCTTCCCAAAAGATACTTGTACGTTTCTAAAGTAGGAAAATGTAAGTTATTTATAGCGTATAGCTAGCAGCAATATATAAATATGTATATAAATACCTTTACCCATTCTTTTCTTGGTCTTGTCCACCCTGTTATTAAACTCATCAACGTTTTATTCTTAATTTGCATTGTCAATATTATTTCTGCTAACTTTCGTCCTTTTTCTCATTAACCAGCTTAGCAAAATCTTTTGGCGTGTTATATTGTAATTGACACATTTTATTTCATCAATAATTTGTTTCTGGTGAAAAAAAACCCGCAACTGCCACATAATCCATTCCCTCAATGATTTCATCCAATTGTCAGAAGAAAACAGAAAGAAACGATGTAAACACTACACTTGTTTTCCGAAAACGACTTCACGAAAACGTCTTTTTATAGCGATGTAAACATGTTATAATCTATATTCAAAATAATTCAAATGTTCGAGTAAAATTATTTCGTAAATACTGGACGCGGTTGGTCTTGACAAGCAATGAATATCGCCCGATCGCCGAATATTGACTAACTAGCTATCCAAAAATTGATTGAATGCTGATGACTTATACTAACTGGTAAGCGATGTTCAATGCTTTTGTCTCTCCTGGTGCTCCACAAGATTCAACGAGAATTATAATAAAGTATGGAAAACAATTGAAAACTGTTCGTTGTTCTTCTGACCTATCGCAACCTCGGGAAAGACTGCCATATCTGAAAAGCATTTCTTATTCAAATCGCCCCGAATGTGCAGAAGATTAAAAATGCTGATTTAGTCTTTTTGCTTTCTTGGGAGCGGAGTTAAGCTTTCACGTAAGAACACTACATATACCGCTCTCAGATTTAGTTAAACCATTAACAAATGAGTTTAAACTTTAAGCAAATAAATTTAAACCTTGAACAAATAATTTTAAACTCTTAAAAAAATAAATTTAAAGCTTGAGTTAATTATTTTAAACATTTAACAAATAAATTTAAACCTTGAGCTAATTATTTTAATATATTTGAACCGTTATCGAATGAGTTTCAACTATTTACAAAAAGACTTAAACCTTTAGCAAATACATTTAAACTCTTAACAAATTAATTTTTAAAATATTTTATTTCAACTTAAGTAAGCATTTCATACAATTTTTTTTCAAATTTTGGGTGCATATATAATTTGTTATACTTCTATACTTCAGTGCAACGGTTGGCCATCCACTGCCTTAGGAATAAGTAAAACCAAATCCATTATTAATTGGAATAGTCATTAGGTGTGATTTGTTGCAGGCTATCTTCGATTACTGAGAGAAGATTATGTTCTCTACTTATGTCACCTAAAACCGAACGTGCATGTGCCTTCATTTTAGAAAACGATTTTTTGATAGGGTTTAATATAGACGAGCGAGGCAAAACTTTTAGTGTTAAATTGAAGTCTTTTTTTTAATAGTTGAAACTCATTCGTTAAGGGTTTAAATATACTCGTATTTGTTAAGGGTTTAAAACCATTTGTTCAAGGTATAAATTTATTTTCTAAGGGCTTAAAATTATTTGTTTAAGGTTTAAATTTATTTGTTATATGTTATTATTTGATCAAGGTTTAAATGTATTTACTTAAAGTTTAAAATCATTTGTTATTAGTTTAAATAAATCTGAGAATGCTATATTAAAATGTAAAAGAATTATTTTATGAAGTTTTTGCGTATTTTAGCGTAAATTATGTTTTAGAATTTAGATTATTTTCCTTGTGGCTCTGTAACTTATAGATTCTCTGTACTCTCTGTAAATTTAGAAACCCTAATATATGCAATTTCATTGGCTCCAGGCATTATATCAACATGCTGTCTTGTCAGAGAATTAAATTCTGTCAATAGCTGGAAATACTCATGAGCTGGTATACTTCGCAAACAAAATGTTTGCTAAAACCTATGTACTAAAGATGGGGGACCTGGCCCATCCTAGAAAAAATCCTAGTTACGCCAATGGTCTCAATCTCAGCAATTCATTAATTAGCTTAAAAAATTTTAGACAAAATTTAATATTAATGAATTTACTTAATATCCCTTTGAATGTTTTAATAATTTTCCAGATTTGTTAGAAGTGCCATGCAATATATGCCAACAGATACCGCACAAAGCTCCCACACAGTCAATTGAAAGTTTTCAGTAATTTCCCATCTTTCAATATCCTCCACAATTTTCATGATACGACATTAGATTTTACTCTCCACATAATTAATTTAAGAAATTCCGAATAATCTCTTAATAGCAAACTTTCCCCAGTTGTCAATATATTTGAATTATCGGCTGACTTTAAGGTCATTGCATATTAATCGCATCATTAAAGATTCATCAAACTTCAGTTTCACTTTACGATTATATTTGAAATTGAAAATCCAAAAGACCTGGTGTGCGGGAGGATTTTCCCAGTCTGGCTGCCAGTGTGTGTCTATGTAATTACGTGGGATATATAGATTCAATACCCATTCCTATATATGTGCAACTAAACTCGTCCTACATGATTTTCACATATCCAGACTCCTCCCGTGCTAAAATCTCATTCGATTGAAGAAAAACTTTGCCACAAGGTACACATGGCATTCAAAGCAAATAGAAAATCGGCAAAAGGGAAAAAGTGTTTGCACATCGCAGAAAGAGTCCTTCGAATGGACAAAAAAAAAATAACGTAAACCCAAAAGAAGCCGGAAAGGAAAGTGAAGACGTGGTGTACAGCTCATGCTCATTCATCCATTCTCATGTTCAATTGGTTCTGTTTGCTTTCCCTTTTAGGCACGCTTCCCTGAGAGACTTCCTTTTACTTTCATTGATTCCTTCCAAAGCAGGATTTCAATTTCTTGTTCAGCACTCATTAATGCCTTCTGTAGTTGATATACTCTGTGTGCTCAAGACATTTCCTAATTGATATCAGACGGCCTACCTGATTGTCGGGTTTTATTATTTACAACGAATGAATCTCTTCTGATTGTTATTAGCGTTCGTGAAATAAACAAGAAATTCCTGCATAATGTATCCAATAAAAATGGGAAAGATGTAATTACCTTTTAAAGTTTTTAATTAAATAGTAAAAACATTAAAAATTACTGAGATTTTAATTATTTCATATAGAAAATTTAAGTATAATTTTAGAGTAATTAAATTATTATTGTCACTACTATAGATGGAACTTAGAAACACTGTGTTGTAGTAGATTACTCGAATGAGAGGTATTCGAAATGGTGTTTGGTATTTTTTCAAAACGGTTACATTAACGATTACATGCATTAAAGCAATATCCTCGAGGCAATCAGTTCATTCACCGTTTATTAAGTAAAGTCAACTTGTTTAGGCTTGCAATTATATTAGAATAGTGCACAAATATATTATTTATATATTTTAATATGACATTAATAATGTCTTCTAAATATTTTCTAATAGTGTCTTTAAATTGTACTATGCTATTTGAACTTTGAGGTTAGTTTATTGACTAACTTGACGACTTTATTTCTGAGCAAACACATGTTTCTGGAGACTGATTGTCTGGATTGAAACTATGTTCAATTTAATCTACTGCGTTCCCATTTCATTTAGAGTGGCTATGTTTGAATCCACGAGGAGCTTGACGGCTATCGTGAACCAGTTAGGCTGCGTATACTGAGTAGGTCAGATTGCTCCTTCACAGCATCGACGGAAGAAGCCTGTAGGCTTCCTCTCTCGATGCATTTTCCATAATGTAGGCATGAAGAAGTCCTGCAGTTGTATGGCGAACATCCCCTACCGCTCTCGTGATGACTGGTCCACCGCTGCCAAGGTAGTTGATGTCGAAAAGGTGAAATGGTCAATTTCAGCCTTCTCGGCATTCAAAGCCCCGGGTCCACATGGTATCCTGCCTATCCTTCTTAAGGCGAAAAGCGTTATGCTGGCTTGATTCCATTTCCAAGGCATATATCGCTTTTGGATATTTCCCTGAGGTATGAAGGAAGGGTTTCCTTCGTTCCCAAGCCTGATAAGATGTTAAGACGACGATACCTAACTGTGGGCTGGATCTGGAAAATACTCTGCCCAGTATGGCATTTGATGTGATGGTTCCGGAGCTTCGTTTCGAGCGTCGTTTCTCTGTGAATTGTCCTGTAAGAAAATCGTGTACTGAGGGAGGTACCTTGACGTCCGCTGTAAAAATTTTCAATCAATGGGAAGGACATGGTCATCCTATGTGATAGTCAGGTAGCCCTGATGCTTCTGAGTGGCCCTCGGATAGCATCTAGGTTATTTGTGGACTGCAGGTCGTCTGTGGATAAGTTATGTATCCACAAGAAGGTGTCTCTTCAGTGGGTTCCTGGTCACATGATGATCATGGGGAATGAAAGAACTGAGCTGGCACTGATTCCGACGTAGGTGTTGCCGTATCCAGTAGCGGGTCTCTTATCAAAGCGTCATAGAAAGCAGCAGCAGAGATGGAAGAACCTGAGTACTTGCAGGTGCACACAACTGTTTCTTGATGGGCTCAATAGGAGTTTCTTTGATTTTCTCATGGTGCTCAGAAGGAAATAATGTAAAACTGTAGTTGGGATCATCACTGGACATAGCCCGCTTCACGCTCATCTAACACGGATGGGAGTTGTTGACAGCCCTAACGAACACTTTTTGTGTGTTTGTCCAGGCTGGATACTCTAGTTTCCTATTCGTAGACGAGTTAAAAAACCTGACCTTATGCGCTTGATAAAGACTACAGGAAAGTTTTGGTGATCGGGCTTCTAGATAGAAAGCAAAATGGGCCTGTCTGGCCTCCTTGCTTAGCATCTCTCGTCCCCCTGCCTTAAAAAAACAATCCACTAATGATTCAGTTGCAATATGCTGACGGGTTTTCTCAGACTCCGCCGAACCGAGTTGTTCTGAATGCACCTGAACTTTTCTCGGCTTCAAACAGAACGATTTTCATTTGTATTCGGAATGTGTGGTTTATACATTAGCCGGGGTGGTAACAGTTAAGGTTAAGTTCTCTTTGTTTGGAAAATTGTTGTTGTTTTTTTTTTATGTAAAGAGCAATTTATATGAATTTATATACACTTTTGAGAAATGAAAAAAATGGTTCTGTGTCATTCTTTTTCTGTACACAAAACTAATTTATAAGATTGTTCTGTGGATTCATACAGATTCATTCGGGATGGAAAAAGGAGCGCAACAATCTATTTTAATTGGCGCCATCTGAAACATGTCTTTTGCCGAAAATAAAATCGTCGTGTATTTTCGACTGCGCAGAAGACCTAAATAGAAAATTTGTTGGATAATTAAATTCTTTTGCATCGTGTATGAAGTATATTTGATTTTTAATAATATACCAATGTCGTTTACAACAAGCAGATCAGATCATCCTGTGATTTGAATTTTCGAATGGACTTCTGCTATAATTCATATATACATTATATAGGTATCTAATATTCAGGTATGTGTATGTTTTTAAAATACATAGGGGAATGTGGTCAGGGTTGGCCACCTTTTCTACTTTTGTCCACAATTTCCGTTTAACACTTTGAGGACCATAATGAAGCTAAAAATTAGACAAAGTTCTTAGTTTTATGTGAAAATGTACAGTTACGATAAAAACGTACAAATTGTAAATTTTTTTCAATTTTTATTTTTTTGTGCTGCGGTACACCGCCCTTCGTATTTTCATTACGAAAATATGACCCTGTGAACCAAAAGTTGGTAAATCAGCTACTTCCAAAAAATATGCATAGGCACTAGTAAAAGTCTAACTTCTAGTAACCACAATTCCGATGACCTCACATTTTCCAAATTATACTAAAAAATATTGGATGGAATTCCAATATTAATTCAAAAAATTCCAACACCAATCGATGTCTTTACTACTATATATCCGAAGTTTTACGCGACCTATTTTGCCATTTTCCTAGGAAAAGCTAGCAAATTTTCGTAAACACAAATATTTTATAAGATAAGAATTGGAAAAGCAGTGAACAATTTTGGACAATATTTAAAACTGTTCTTTAATTTGTCCATTATTTTTCTGAAGAATTTCGTATATGAAAACATACAGAGAAAGTGTGGACATACTGTGAAATCAGATGCATTTAGCCTTGCGTTCTTGTGAAGTGAGTTTGGTATTGTAAATGCATTGATGGCAACAATATTCTTTTTATCAATAAATAACTCTAGTAAAGTAACTTACTTTTAGAATTTTGCGCAAGATATACATATTTCGCAGAACACTCTGTAGGCTAAAAGACTCCGTAAGGGAAGAAGAGAACAGAAGAATAATAAAGTAAGATATAAATTTAGTTATTTAATTACTTTTAACATAATAACGTTTTCGTCCACATAAAAACTGGAGGAAAAGCATCCAGCTCTGACTAAATTTAAGATTTTTTTTTCTTTTTTTTTAGAATTGAATTGTTTTGTGGACTTTTTTATTGAATTTCTTAAAAACAAATATTATTTTAGTTAACAATAATATATTTAAAACGCTTTCTATTTATTGTAGTATATACTTCGTAGTATATACTTTAGTACTTTACTTAAGGATGGATCAGAGTACTCTACCAAATTTAGTTTTTAAGAACCCAATCATTTCTATACCTTGACAGCTGGAGTTGAGGCACTTTATTTTTGCAGAAAATTGAAATTGTGAAGGAAAATTGAAAGTTTCAAGTATTGCTACAGTAATTAATAATTAGTTAATTTATTTATTTACGACTTAATGATTTTATTTAGTGATGGAACGAAAATTCAACACTTATACAGCGTCATTATTGCGACAGCGTTTGCATCAGCAACATCATTCGCCATCGCGTTTGTAACTCAGGCTTCAGTTTGTCATTCCGTTTGTAACGCACAGATATAAAGCTGGTAGAGCAATAGAGATAGGAAACCCACGCATAATATTAAAAGTTATTTTGATTTTTGCATGTCCGCGTGTCCGGTCCTCTGTCAGTCCCTCAGACGCCTGTCTGCGCCTCCATCTGTTTGTCTTTACAATATCTTTAGAACACGATTACTTGGAGAGCCGAAATGTTTTATATAGGCTTTATAAAAAAAAGTAAATTCAAGTTCGAAAAGAGGACAAATCGGGTAACTCCTTCGTGGAGTTGCCATACAAAAATTTCCTTTTTCACTATACGTTTGAACACTGTCTGATAGCGCGTTGAGGAAATTTTGTACACGACGTTTTAATAAAAATAGTAAATTTTATATCAAAAATTTTCTAAATTGGGCAACCTCTTATTGGTATTGCCATATAATAATTTAGGGTTTTTTACATCTACCGTGAAAACGATCAGTCCTAGCTATTTTTATTGTACAGAAAAGTTCTTCAGAATATGAAATCTCATGAAATCGCTCATCATCATTTTTGCTGTCCGACAAAGTGTTCTAGAAATATTTGAGAAAAACCACTTTAAAAATTGTAACTGTACAGATGGGAGACCATAGGAAATTAAATACGAGCATTTATCTAAAGCAGCGTTTCTCAACCTGTGTCCCGCATCATACCAGTTTGCCGTGCGAGATTTTCCGGCAAATAATTAAAATTGCATGGGTCTTGAAACTTTGAAATAGTATTCATAATTGCACCAATGATTTCTAAACAAATCATTTTGAATTTAATTTTCGATATCACGCAAAATTGAAGAGTTGTCTTCAGACTTGAAAAAAAATTTTTTTCGAAAATTTCGAATCGCAGGACAATAAACTGTGGTCACTTCAGATTGATGAATCAACAAATATCAGTGGAAAATCACAGCTTCTTGATTTTATTAGATTTGTTAAAGATGAAGAATTCTTGAACGAGCATCTCTACTGCAAACATTTTAGAAGCACAACGACAGGAAAAGACATATTTGAGCTTGTTAGAGAAAATATTTCAGCTATGGAAAACTGTGTTTGTGTTTGTACAGACGTATGCCCATCAATATTTGGAAACAAAAACGGATTTATTTTTTATTTTATTTGTGTAGGTACTAGCATCCATGATTCATATAGAATATCTTGTTTCAACACCATTAACGCCAAATATGTCAACTATTATGAAACAAGCCATTCAACTAGTCAATGTCATCAAAAGCCGACCTCTTAAATGCCGAATTTTCTCTGAACTATGTGACTCAATGGACTCCTATTAAAAAGCTCATATATCACTCATACAGCTAAAAGCGGAATTTTATCCTTAGTGGTAAAAAAAACAACCTTTTGCATTTTGTTTATTTTGTTTTTATGATGAAATTTAGTGACTTAAAGTTCAATTTCTGTCGGACATGTTTAAAAAGCTGAGCTCTCAGAACTGAACTCTTCGATGGCCATCTGCGAATATCATTTGAAGTAAAATTAGCAATAGAAATATCAAAAGCAATTTTTTTTGCTGTCAATAAATCTCAATCGAAAAAGAAAATTGCAGACGAAATTATAAGTACCTTTAGAGAACTTCAAATCACATTTATACGCTACATTCCTTCACTTTCAGTTGCAGGATATCAATGGCTAATCAACCCATTTGTAATTTGAAAGACAGCAAATTTAACAATAAGAGAACAAAACTGCTCATTGATTTGAGAAACGGTAAGTTTTACCGTTCAATGTTCTACGAGGAAAATTTGGATGAGTTTCAGCTTTCAGTTGAAAATTTGTACCCTAAAATCAGCTCGAAAGTTTTCTGTCTTCACAGTTTTGTGAATTTGAATTTTCAGCATTGACAGAAATCAAGTCCAAAAACGGAATAAACTTGTAAAAGTTGACAATGAAATCCAAACTTCTCTGGCGACTTTTGAATCTCGTTTTGATTTAATTTGTTTAAAAAAACAGGCTCAGCCATTTCATTGAATAAACTTCTTAAGAAAATAATTTGGTTTTTTTTTTAAATTTTTATTTTCAGGTGTGCCGCAAAGAATTTCACTAGATATTTTAAGGTGCCGTCAATCAAAAAAAGTTGAGAAACACTGACCTTGGGTTTCCTAATAATAATAGGTCTCAGACCAACTCTAGGTTTTTTATTGATTTATTATTTATAATTGCTTCAGCAACCTATCCTGCTGGAAAGTATTAATATCTGGCACTTTTTCATAGGCCCATTTTGAATTCTATTGCATTTTCTCTGTGAAAGAAGCAAATTTTTTAATTTGAAAACACTAAATTACTTTCTTTGATTTTCAATCTTCTTTTCGTTCTTTGCATACACCTTTTTTTTGAAGTTTTCATTTGAATTTTATTTTTATATATTTTTTTATTATTTTTACTTTTTTTGTTTATATATTTCCTTGTACATTGAATTCCTAATAGCTAAGGAGGTTAAGCCAGTTGCATAATTTGTACTCTTAAACGAATTCAAAAGTTAATCTTACCATAACTCTCACATATCTTCTTATTTCTTCCTAATAACAACAATAATATAGTATATACATACCTACAATTAGCTACAAAGTTGTCGGTTGATATTTTTAAACAAAAAAAAATTTCATGTGATCATTTTTCTATGAAGGGCCATGTAAATACGAAATGTAATTTCTACATTCATAATTATATTTGATAAAATTCTTGATTGAAGTTAATAGGAAATTTACACTTCTAGAAAATCTCTTATAAATTTGGTTTAATATGTTAAAAAGACTTTTTATATGTAATTATGTGTATGTATATCGATGCATTGTAATGCAAGCACCAGGTTTAAACATTATCATTTGAAAACTGCTTGCAGTAGCTTTGTTGGTAATTAGTATCCCAACGCAACGTATCCTGACCACCGCCTTATTTCCAACATAATAAACTCATTCTATCCATTATTAGGATCCAATCGCCCTAGTAAAATCGTACACTGACCAACCGATGCCAATCGGTTAAATTCCTTTTAACCTGAATTGAATAAATTTTCCCATATTCCCTCTGTATGTATTGTGATAAGGACTCTCCCATAAAAAGCTGCACGAATATCCACAACCCCATTTTCTTCTTCATTATTTGTAATTCGTCCACAATAATCGGTCAATGGTACAGTGACCTACGCCAAGAGACAGGGAAACCCACAAATTTAATTCTGTTTGCAAAATAGTCCTTTTCCGGGTATAATCTCTATTCATGGGAGTGTATTCATGGCTCTCTACAGTACTCTAATATTGGACAGTTTGTGGGCGCTGCCCCGGCCGGGATCGTACCATCATAATAATGAACTTGAAACTGAGTTGAAAAGTTTTTGAATAAAATTGGCGAGTGGCGATACTCACTCATTGAGTTAATGTGTTGGGATAAACTTTGTATGGTGGCCTGGTCCCATTTAAAAGTGAATCAACAGTTTATGAATATTTTAGGTATGGACAAAGCTTTAATTCTATTTAACCCGGCCAGATTTACGAATATGATTGACAACTATGTTGGTCGAGTTAGTGAATCTTTGGTTCTGCAGAATTATGGGTCGAGTTTCAACAGGGAAAGTTACTCTAACGCTTACTCTTGTCCACTATAGGAGGAGGGACACCCATTTCATTCCCCCTACCTCAAAAAGAAAAATCTTTTCGTCATGTTATGAGCATTAAATCTTTATACATATTAGCAATAAATTGAACGAAATTAAATTTCCCTGTTTTGACGATATTAAACATCCCAAGAAAGAAGAAGACAAGAGCTTTCATCGTTGTCTTGTATGGCTGTATGCGGGCCACTGCCACTCATTGATTTCTGCTGAAGAATCCATTTCATATTTTTTCAGGCTTCCACCGTAATACTGGGTTATTAAACTTTCTCCCCATTAAAAAATTGAGAGAAGGGAAAAATTCCGAGATTTTCGCTATAGATTGAGGAAATGTGGAGATGTACAAGGAGACAAACAATGTCCGTGGCCAACAACAATGAAAAGGCATCACCAAGGATAAGTCTTGTGGGCTCTTTGGCGGTAGGTTTCCATTTCATCTAAAAACATGTAGTCAGTGTGATTAGGGTATATATAGTAAATATTTCAGAATTCGTATTTCCCTTACTTCTATGTAGAAATGTAAATATGTAAATCTATAGCGTACCGACTCCTTAAGGCCTCCTCGAGAGCATCAAAACTCAGAACATTTCACTGAGCAAAAACAAGGAGGTTTTAATCTTAACGAGATGTGATTTTCTTCTGCTCATCTTGAAGATTACACGCGATGTTGGAAACGCAAATGCTGGAGGATATCCTTCTTTACACCCTTCGGGGCGACCTTCATTGAAACAAATTTCAGGACTACAAGGAATTTTCTTATTATACTTTCGCTTTCTCTTTCGCCCTTCTTTAATGAAATTAATTCCGTAATAACGGACATAGAAGCGCGATTTTTTAAAGATCGCGATAATTTTTTTTACAGTTTGTGGCTCACTTTCCCCTAAAACTGTTCCTAGTATTTGCCGGTTAGGGTAGGTCAAGTCTTTTTACGCACTGTTTTTTGCTCGTCTGAAACTTTTTTTTTGTCTTAAGTCTAAGGAGAGTAAAAAATCGATGTTAAGAAATTAGGTTAATTTGATGAGGTGTTTAATTCATAAGCGATGAAATTTTGTGTAAAATTTGAGGGGAATCATCACCGTCGTCTGATAGGGTGAGCAATGTTTGAAATTCGGGCGATGTTCTTTAAATTTATGGGAGCTCTGTATAACTAAGTCCTTCTGATTATATAGCACTAGGGTAAAAGTGATTTTTAATTATTATTGTACTATAATGGATAGTGCTCATGGCCATTACTTAGGTTATTCCCTATGGTATTATGTACAATGAAACTTTGGTTTCGGATCTAGGGTAGTGAGCATATAGGTACCTCAGTCCAGATATGATTTGGAACTTCTAAGCGGATTGATATTAAAGAATCTGATAGACAAAAAAAAATTTTATTTGAATAAAAATCATCAAAAATGTATTTTCCATTTATGAATTTAGGACATGCGTGCTAGAACAATGCTTGGATGAGAAAATATAGCCTCTTAAAGTTGAAACTTTGAACTCCCGCCCCTCCCAGAGCTTGCCCCTCCCGCAAAAATGAAGATGCGGAATAACGAAATCTACGTAAATATCAGGTTTGGTAAAAAAGTGTTTTTTTAGAAATTACCTCCTCCATTTTCGAAATTCGAAATCGAAAAGTACCCTATCTAATAGTCAGTTCAGATTCCCGTACAATGACATATAAATGGTTGTCGTAGGTTAAAAACTGTAGGAGGAGATAGAATCCTACGAAAAAACTGAAGATTACCTCGATGGGCACATCTTCCAAATGTTTGCTTATAACTTTAAATTGTTATTGTTAATAGCAAATATGGAGGTCATTTCGGAAAGGGGACATAATGCGCAAATTTTTTCATAGTTTTGCCAAGTTCGTGCAATAGTGATATTTCGAATAAATGTAGACTGAAACGCGACAAAAATTTTGGTGAAATAAACAATCTAGAGAAAACTGTTTTTTTTTTAAATAATTGAAGGCACAATTATAACTAGTTATGCATTATTAGAAAGGCCAATATGTGTTCTTTTAAATAAAGGTTTGAACGTCACAATCCATAAATCACAATAGAACTTATAACGAAATTACTCTGAAAAGGTATGCAAAATCTCGAAAATCGATACTATCGATTTACTCGAACACCAAGCGGAGTTCGATATAAAAGTATCTAGACTTTTTGACCCAAATGACCTCTACTTTCATCCCCTTAAAGGATTAAAGACATTTACGGAACACCCTGTATATATGTACATAAAAGGCATGAAAGAAATTTAACACACGATTTATGATTTCTATTTATATTTTTAAAAAATGTTATTATTTTGAACGCTTTCATGTTAAAAAATAAATATCTGAAACGCAAGATAATGGAATCACAACAGAATTAGTAACGTAAGTACCTACTACGTATATCATATAAAACTTTCAGCGTAAGTATATATAAAATAAAATAAGATGATTTTAGCAATACCAAAAGTAATAAAAGTACCGAGTACCGATTTCGAAGTAACCGCTTCCCATGTAACGAATCGTTCTAGGCAACGAAATGTAATGATTTTTCCCATCACTACACACAACGACTTCACAAATAAAAAAAGCAGAACCGGTCTTATATAATATCCTCATCTCACTTTCGAAGATTTCATGATGAGAAAATGGGAAAATGATATTTGCAGACAATCAGAAAGAAGAAAATAATTTAAAACGTAAAGGAAAAGCCTTATTATCTCAGGATAACACAGAAGAGAATGTTATCAAAAGGCAAAAGGAAAACATAGAAAACAACTAGAGAGAACAATGTTGAACGTAAGAGAGAGGTAAGAAAAACGCAAGAAAAACTAACGGGGAATGTCCGCAAAGGTACTACCCAAAACTAATAAAGATACAGAAGCTGCACATAAAAACAGTCAGTATGTCGAATATATACCAGAATTCTGTGAAACCATCATTGTGGAAGCAGATTAAGAAATCACTACAGAAAAATTTTAAGATTTACAGGATACAGTGACAAATTAGAAAATGTAAAAAGTAACCAAATGACATCACCAATAATGGACCAAAGGAACCCAATCACATTATATAAAAAATTATTTATATAAATATTACGTATAACAAAATTAATAATGTTGCAATATCTACGTGAAAGACCGGGCAAGTCCGAGTTCGACTGGCACACGAAGGGTTCCGTACCATTGTACAAAATTTAACACTATGTATACGCCAAAAACCCGATTCTTGTATGGGGGCCCCCTTCTTTAGTTTTTAATTTTTTTTTTTTTATTTGTTATTATTGCGACAATAGATTTTCACACTCTGTGCAAATTTCAACTGTCTACCTATTACGGTTCATCAGATACAGCCCGGTATTAGAAATACGGACATCGGAGGCTTAGTAATAGGGTTCCCATATTTACCCCTTCGGTACGGCACTCTAATAAAAATGAAATGCTCTTCGTTTGTAATCGCATCACTTGAGAACGGCTGTACCGATTTGGCTAATGTTTTTTTTTTAAATATTCGTAATAGTACCAATAAGGATTTAAGGGGGAAAATATTGGAATCGGCGATTCCTTCTTGGTGTTGCCATACAAAGCTTTGACCGTATACTACATATTTGCACACTGCTTCAGAAACGACGACGTGGAAAGCTAATATTTTTAAACATGGCGGGCATTTGCATAAAAATTCCAAATACAAGTTCAAAACTGGACTAAATTGGGCAACCATTTCCTTGTGTTGCCATACAAAACTTTGGTTTTTCACTATATGCGAAATTTTTGTTTTTGTTTTGTTCCTTATGGTCCTGTAAAAGTTTGCAGGAAAAAAAATTGTGAGTTATTCGACGGTCATTGTCAGCCGAAGAGCTTAACGCATGTTTGAAATACATCATTTTATGGAAACACACCAAGACACTTAAATTTAAATTAAGTATCGATATGCGAACATGTCGAGTTGCGGAACAGCAAATCTGGAGTAGTTTTTTCAAAACAATTACTGGACTTTGACAATGGCAAAATCCCGTTGAGATTTCGACTGGTTGCAATACATTCCCCCTAGATTTTTGCCAGTTCACAGAATCAAAGACCGAACTCATCCGACAAACATTGCTCAAAATTACAAAAATCATGTTTGGTTGAGTCAATATAGCATGGCTGCGAAAAACATTAAGGGGGCATTCTAGTCTACAGGCCCGAATTTTAGGTGATTTTTGAAGTGCCGTAAAAAAAAGGCAATCAATATTTTTCTATCCATTTTTTTATGAGTTATTTATTAACATTGCAAGAATACAGAAAAAAATTAAAAAATTTAAAAAGTTAAAAATTCAAAAAATTAGCAGCTGATGAAGTGGGGGCCTCCAACCCGCCTAGCAATCCGAAAAAATAAAATAAAAAAGATTATTAGTCCAGAGTAATGTCGCTATGTCCGGAACTAGGGAAAAGTTGAAAAAAAATTTTTCACAAAATGGCCGCTGCCTAAAAAAAAAGCAATTTTTGTAACACTTTTTTGACTTTTTCGAATTTTTTAAAAATAGTAAAAATTTAAATTTTGGGATGCGGCTAGTTCCGGACATAGACATGTCTATAAAGAAGACTCTCAAAAAAATTTGAAGTAAATCGGTAGAACTTGAGAAATCGTGGGCATCATCTTGAAAAAGGCAGTTTCGAGAAAAACTGTAAATTTTTTGAAAAAATCGTTTTTTTTATTGGCTTAAAAAATAGTTTAAACCCTCTAGATTAAGAAAAAAAGGTCCAGTTCGAGAAATTTTTTTTTCCTTTGAAAATGGAGGTCGCCACCAAGCGCGTCAAACTTGCTCCGAAACATGTCCCGGGAAGATGAATGTGGAGCCGCCATTTTGCTTTTTTTCTCGCTATCAAAAATTTATCAATAAAGTTCAATGTATGCCCGATAATACCCTTAAAAGGTTTTTTCAAACACCTTTA